>VWZE01003979.1:265404-293893 GCA_013396675.1 Eubucco bourcierii
AATGAGAAGGATGGTGGGGGGGGGGGGGAAAATCAATTTAAATATGAGACAACAGGTAAACAGGTAAAACTAATGTTTTAACTGTGTTTCAGATCTTGAGCTATAAATATGAAGCTGTCATGAACAGGAAAATGCCTAACATAGGTATTACATCTCATTTTCTTTATCTGAAGAATCTACCTTTTAGGACCCAACATGTTCTCATCCAGGAGTAGCCAAATGGAATTTCTTGTGTCCTGAAAGTTTTGTGTTAATCTCTGTTGCATAGGAGGGTCTGCACACCACAACATGAAACTAAGTGGCAAAATGCTTTGTGTTTTAGGATGGATTGATTTTACTGCTCAGAAGAGTTTCCACAAGAACATTTATTTCTTTAAATTGAGGAAAGCCTTTAAGAATAAAAAATGCACATAAATTGTGAAATTATCAACTGATAAGGAACATCTCTAACCTTAACTGCATCCTTTGAGATGAAATCTCAGGGTACATCTCAAAATGTACCAAGGGGCAAAGAACAAGAAAATAAGTGAGTGTGCTGGTTTGAGGCTAACTGGAATATTTTAATTTTAAAAAAAAAACAGATTATAGTCTGTGAAAAGCAAGCAATGGTGATGTCTACTTCACTCATAGGCTTGCTGAGATGTATAAAAATGAGGACACAAATATAGATAAGGCAGAGAGTCTCTCTCTGGAAACTGTTGACTTCTGGCCTCTCTGCTGTGTAACCCAACTAATCACTCTGCTTCTAACCCCCCTTGCTGATCCTCTAAACTCACCTTGTACATAAGGCAGACCCTGGGATAAGGTAGAGGGGTGGAAAGAAGGTGAAAGGGTGGTTGGGAGCCCCTCCTGGGGACTCTGATTTCTGGAAGGAGCATTGTGTTTCTGTATTACCTTTTAACTTGTGTATTTCTGTATATATTCATGTATATTGTGTGTGTATATATATATATTTGAGCCAGCAGTGTGCCCAGGTGGCCAAGAAGGCCAATGGCATCCTGGCCTGCATCAGGAATAGTGTGGCCAGCAGGAGCAGGGAGGTCATTCTCCCCTTGTACTCCGCACTGGTCAGGCCACACCTCGAGTACTGTGTCCAGTTCTGGGCCCCTCAATTTAGGAAGGACATTGAGGTACTTGAACGTGTCCAGAGAAGGGCAACGAGGCTGGTGAGAGGCCTGGAGCACAAGCCCTATGAGGAGAGGCTGAGAGAGCTGGGACTGTTTAGCCTGGAGAGGAGGAGGCTCAGGGGGAACCTTATTGCTGTCTACAACTACCTGAAGGGTGGTTGTGGCCAGGAGGAGGTTACCTTCTTCTCTCAGGCAACCAGTGACAGAACAAGAGGACACAGTCTCAGGCTGCGCCAAGGCAAGTTTAGGCTGGAGGTGAGGAGGAAGTTCTTCACTGAGAGAGTAATTTGTCACTGGAATGGGCTGCCCAGGGAGGTGGTGGAGTTACCGTCCCTGGAGGCGTTCAAGGCACGTTTGGACATGGCACTTAGTGCCATGGTCTAATCTTGAGGGCTGTGGTGATGGGTTGGACTTGATGATCTCTGAGGTCTCTTCCAACCCTTGCGATACTGTGATACTGTGATACTGTGATATATATGCTTGTATATTGTGCTAAGCTGTAAATATAGCTTCAGTCCTTAACTTCCAGGTGGCTGAGTCTAGTCTGGGTGATTTTCATAGTGTGGAGGGGCAGGTAACTCCCAAACCACCACAGTGAGCAACAGAAAAGAGTTTGCTTGCATTACCCTGTTGTGCAGTGCATCACTTGAAAGCAATAAAGATGAGGCTCCCAAATCCCATGACTTCTGTGACAAGTGTTTACCTGATGTTTTCTTCATCATGGGGCCTGATACATCTAGTTTCAATGGCACATTTCTGGAAGCATTCAAAGTTAAGTGCTTTCAGCACCTAATCTGAAATAGTTGCTATCTAGAAAGTCTGAGCCCTTAGTTTAGGTACTTTGTGGATATTATAGAGAAATACAATAAATTCCAAACTGCAAAGCAATAGTTGTGTCCTATTACAGATAATGTACATGAAATGCAGAGTGCTAAACTGCTAGTTGTAATGCAACACTCTTCTATCTGATATTCTTTTAGTTACATTGCAATTTTTTATGGCAAAGAATTTTTCAATTTGTACTAGCATGTCCAAAATGGAACAGAATTTTCTTGCTATATGAACTTACACAAACATGTCTGATGAGAAGGAATAGAATGCATTCAGTCATTCCATAAAAGAAAGTCCACTGAGAATGCTTACATTCATGAAAGCATTCTTTTTATCTTTCCATGAAAGCATATACAAAATGGGTTGATGGATTTCAGGAGCTCAGCATTCTCAGATTAGATTGAATTTTCTAGGGTGCATGAATGTATCTGATGATGACTCTAACTATTTTGAATCTCTAATTTTTAAAACAATCCACAACTGAGTTTCATCTGATGATCTGAGATTTTTTTTTTTTTTCCTAGATCTCTTTTCCTGCTCTTTGAAAGAAAATATTTTTCTGGTTGTTTTATCCTCTGGATTTATGACACTGTATTTCACAGCACTTCTGATGTTCTTCCTCTTCTCTACTTTGCCTATATTTTGGATGCATGTTCCTATTCCTTTCTTCCTTTTTGTTTTGTTTTGTTTTGTTTTTAAAGTATACTGATATGAGTCCTCAAATTCTTTACTCTAGCTGGAATTCATTGGCCTTGTACCAGCTTATATCCACAAATACTGTTACTCAATTGATGCTGTAGTCAGTGCTGGTAAAGTAGATACTTATTTCATTGCTATAGAAGTCCTTCACAAACAGGCCATGGCATTACAGCTCTGCAAAGACATCTTTTTTATGCTAACTCTGCAGCATAGAATCATAGAATCATAGAATGGTAAAGTTGGAAGGGACCTCAAGGACCATCTAGTTCCAACCCCCTGCCATAGGCAGGGACACCTCCCACTAGCATGGGATAAGCAGATAAGTAAAACTTTCTCTACACAAGGTCCAACTGAATGGTTGGTACTACTTAAAGTACAACCAAAGTTCATACTGTGACTCACACCCTAAGAGGACATACTCTTTGCAGAAAGTTTATCATCTAGCTCAGATATTTTCTTAAGCAAGACCTGATGCCATCTAACTTACTAATACGCATAACTTGAATGAGTATGACTGTAAATTCCAACAGAACAATGTCAATTACACTGGCCTAAAAAAATATTTTAAACTCCTTTTAATGGAATAATGATTAGAAAGGTTGGAATATATTCACAAGATGTATTTCTAAAGAAAAGATTAAGGCAGAAAATGGAATTTGTTTATTTGTGTGTATCTGAGAAAAAAGCACTACCCAAGTAGAAAAATTATAGCTGATAAAGACTCCTTCTAGTCATTTTAGACTTCTTTAGTCATTGTAGAATGCTGTCATAGAAGCATCTTCCATCTCAGTTTGCTTCAGTGAAAACACTTTTATGTAATGTTTCAAAGTCAAGACTTTACAATCACCTCCTGGGTTGGTAATACTACTAATCTGACCTTTTTTCTTAATATTTGTTACACAGCTGTGGGGCATTGTGTTCTTCTTCATACTAATTGGAATTCTGATATTTTAATGTAAAGACTTTCAGAATGCTTTCCAGTAATCTATTCACCCATTTCATGATACATTGTAAGCTTTACCAACAAAGATCTACTGATTTCTCTTTTGATTCTTATATGGTTAGCTACCCTGCAATGAGAGTAGCAAAGAGTTTACAAAACTTTGAGGTTATCCCTGTAATCTGATTTCATCAGGCATATTTGTTCTCAAGGATTCTTTAAAAATTTTTTTTCACTGACTTCTCATCTTGTATCTGTACCAATTACTTTATATATAGAATCATAGAATGGTAAGGTTGGAAGGGNAAAGAAACCAAATGTTATAGGAATTTACAATTACTTTAAATACTGAAATTATTTTATATCTTCAGATGTGATGGAGACAGAGTGACTGGAGAGAAGCCAGGCAGGAAAAGGGACCTGGGGGTACTGGTTGACAGGTTGACTGAACATAAGCCAGCAGTGTGCCCAGGTCACCAAGAAGGCCAGTGGCATCCTGGTCTGTGTCAGGAATAGTGTGACCAGCAGGACCAGGCAATTCTTTCTGCTCCTGTATTCCGTGCTGGTTAAGCCACACCTTAAGTACTGTGCCCAGTTCTGGGCCCCTCAATTTAAGAAAGATGTTGAGGTGCTTGAACATGTCCAGAGAAGGGTACCAAGGCTGGTGAGGGGGTTGGAGCACAGCCCTGTGAGGAGAGGCTGAGGGAGCTGGGGTTGTTCAGTCTGGAGAAGAGAAGGCTCAGGGCAGACCTCATTGCTCTCTACAGCTACCTGAAAGGAGGTTGTAGCCAGGTAGGGCTTGGTCTCTTCTGCCAGGGACCCAGTGACAGAACAGGAGGACACAGTCTCAAACTGCGCCAGGGCAGGTTTAGGCTGGACATTAGGAAGAAGTTCTTCACAGCAAGAGTGATTGTCCATTGGAATGGGCTGCCTGGGGAGGTGGTGGAGTCATCATCCCTGGAGGTGTTTAAAAGGAGGCTGGATGAGGTACTTCGTGCCATCTTTAGTTTCTTAGAAAGGTTAGGTGGTAGATTGTACTTGATAATCTCAAAGTCTTTTCCAACCTGGTTAATTCTGTGACTCTCTGTTCTTGCTTGATGCTTTTGTGTGTGTATGTATGTTTTATGCATACATACATGTTTGCACATCTTAGGTTGCTTCGACCCAGGTTTGTAGGAGTACCATGCAATTTTCATAATTATTAGATCAATGCAGCTTGGGAGAATTTTATCATAAACATAATCTTTTTGGCTCTTATCACAAACAGTGCAGCTGATGCTGGAACAGTGTATATATGCCTGAGTGATGAATCATTTTATCAGTCCAAATACATCAAGAGTAGGAGTTTGAACTTATTTTATGAGCAGCACAGATGGGAATTAGCAAACAAGTGTTTAGAGAAATATCATAGTGCTTTCTATCTATAGATTCCTCTATCAAGTCAGATTCTCCCTAGTCCATTTTTTTTCTGTCCCCACAGCATAACGATCAGAACAGTCATGCAGACTGAAAGGGCTTTTAAACTAGAAAGGAACAGAATGATGTGTTCAGAAGTTGCATCTCTAGCCTCCAGATCTGTCACTGAACTCACCTGGGATGAATTGGGTACCAAACAGCGAAAGCTTTGTTAACTACACAGAACTCAGTAGTTGTGCCACTACCTTAAGGAAGCTGGGAATTATCTGTCAAAGGGTTGTCTTGAGAACTGAATCAATGGCAAGTGGCCTGCTTACCAAGTGTTTATTCTTAGGATACAAGATTGCTTTGATGACAAGGTTGTTTATGTTACCACATATTAAGTAACTGTATATGTGGTTTTGCTTTTATACCTGTGAACACTTAGATGTCTAAAACTAAATGTAAGCTTCACTACTATTCTGAGGCCATTTGGGTCTGGTAATTAATATATTTCTTAGTGATGTACAGAAATCTGACAGAGGGACTAACAGGAGATTTTTGTCAGGTCAAATTTATCCTTTATAGTGTTCAGTTGGTCGTAGTGGTGATGGGGGAACTCTGGGTTATGTTTTCTTATACCATTTTATTTTCAGCTCATTGCCTTTTTGTAGGAAAACACACCTATCTCAATGCATGGTTTTGTTTTGAAAACTCACTATAAAATAATATTGAAGCATATGGAAGGTGCATATCCTGTAGGCACTTTCCATGAGGAACAGAGGTGTCCAGTTTAATGGAACTGATAATCATAGAAACATAGAATGGTAAGGTTGGAAAGGACCTCATGGATCATCTAGTTCCAACCCCCTGCCATAGGCAGGGACACCTCCCACTAGTACAGGTCACTCAAGGCCTCAACACCTCGAGGGAAGGAGCAGCCACAACCTCCTGGGCAACCTGTTCCAGTGTCTCACCACCCTCACTGTAAAGAACTTCCTAACATCCTAATATTCTAAAAATATTCAATCTATCATTTACAGTTTACTAAGAAGGTCACTGTTACTATGAAGTTGTTTTAAATACCTGTACCAAGGACTTAACTGATAACTAAACATTTTTAAACAATCTTGAAAACAGCTTTTTTCAGGAGTATATAATCTTTTTGGGTCAAGACACTTATGCATGTGAGTAAACTTTTCATATGCTCAGTGTTAGGTGAATATAACATTAGGAAATAATATTGAACTATCTGACAGTATACCCAGAGACCATCTGGTAATCCTGAGCTGGATATTTGCATGAGGTCTTACCCAGTTTATGCACAGAATTTTCAGTGACTTGGTAGACACAAAAGTGAACATTTCCTGAGTCAGTTGAGACTTTCTTGCTAAAATCAATTTGTTGCTTCAGAATTTTAGGTATATAGCTTAGTTGGAAGTAAACAAGAGGACAGTGTTATTGAAATGTTATACCTGCAGTAAGAGTATGCAATGTATACTTTGCCTGGTGAGGGAGTATGTTCCATACAAACTGTTTTCCCAGTGTTGTATTCTGTCACTTCAAAATGCCAAATACAAGACAGATCTATGCTATGAAAGAGAAAATAGGTAAAAAACTTTATGAAAACAGCTAGAAGAATCTTTTTTTTTTTTTTTTAAATCAAGGATACACAGAATAATGACAAAATACCGAATCAGGAGTTAGGTCTAAATCTCAGATTCCATGAAGTTTAGCCTCCATTATCAGAGAAAGGTTGATAATACTTTTAGGACTGAACCCACTGGTGTAACGGGTGTTTGTCATAAAATGTTTGATGCATTTATTGTATCTGCTTCATTGTAAATTACATGAAACAGCTTAGGAATATTGTCTTGTCTAGGTAAGCCATGCTCAGATATTAAAAATAAGGAAAAATGTTAGATAATAGAGGACCATGGAAAACTTTATGACCAGAGAAGACTTGATGTGTGCATTGTCCATCATGGTGAAAGTGGGATAGATTTGCTCTTGGAAGCATTTTTCCCTAGGAGATTGCCTTTCTTTCTTGAATAAAGAATTCTGAAGACTGCCAAAGCCCATAGATCTTCCGATACTCTAAATTTCTCTGCCAAGCTTTTGAATATTTAAGAAGTTATTTCTCTGTCTACTAAACGACCCTCTCAAGCTTCACTGTCACCCTCAACTTCATGGCAAATATTGTAGACATAATTTTTGCATACATCTTCTGAACCTGGGAAAATGAATACCACATCAAAAGGATATTTCTGTCTTTTTTAATGATGTTGTTTGCCTTAGGAACACATCAGGCAACTGCAACAGCAAGACAGGAGCTGCTGACTCAAAGTCTTATGCCTATGAGGACAGGTTGAGGGAGTTGGGGCTCTGCAGCCTGGAGAAGAGAAGGCTTCGAGGAGACCTCTTAGTAGCCTTCCAGTATCTGAAGGGGACCTACAGGAAGGCTGGGGAGGGACTATTTACAAGGTCTTGTAATGACAGGACAAGGGGCAATGGGTTTAAACTGGCAGAGGAGAGACTGAAACTGGATGTTAGGAGGAAGTTCTTTGCAGTGAGTGTGGTGAGGCACTGGCACATATTGCCCAGGGAGGTTGTGGCTGCTCCCTCCCTGGAGGTGTTCAAGGCCAGGTTGTATTAGGCCTTGAGTGACCTGTACTAGTGGGAGGTGTCCCTGCCTTTTGCAGGGGGTTAGAACTAGATGATCCTTGAGGTCCCTTCCAACCTTACCATTCTATGACTCCACATGTATTTGGTTGTCATGAAAGGTTAAAATATGAATTCCAGTTCCTGTTGAGTGTAAACGTCTGAGACCAGCATTGAGCAGAAGCAGTGTTTCATGAGATAGAGTCTCAAACTACTTGGGCCACTAATTACTACCAGGGGTGCCAATAGTCAATCTTCAAGGGAACTATAGCCCTGGCTTGTGCTTAGAAACATTTAAGATCAAGGAGATGATTCCCAGACTAGCAGAGTGTGAACTTAAGAGAAGAGAACAATTATCCAGGACCAGGAACATACTGTTCTGAAAGGCTTTGACTAAAATAATTTACAGTGTAAAAACATATATTTGTAGGATGGCTTCTTAAGACTGTTGTACAAATAAAGAGGGGGGGGAAAAATGGTCAAGAGTTGTACAAAATAGGTTTCAGAAACCCAAGATGTTGCAATTCACTGCCAAAGGTTATTTTTTTGTTCTATATTGTCAAGATACTTGTGTAGGATCGTGATCCCACACCTTTCACACAGGGCTTTTCTTACTCTGCTAGGATTCAAATGTCTCATCAGCAGACCTAGGAAGCTGTTAGATCTCTAGGATCTGTCTCCTCTGAAATAATTGTGTTTCTGTAAACATCATCAAAGAGGTTTCCACTTGTTCAACAGCTGGCTTTTCTTTCTTCTCCCTTCTCTCTTCTTTTTTTGTATTCTCCCTTTATCTTTCAGTCTTGAGAACTGAAAAATGTTGCAATTATGAAATACAGGAATAGAACTGTAATTTTAGCAGAAAAAGCCCTGATGATGAGTGTAAATAAATTAGTCAAAGAGTTGCCTTTAAACATATTAAATCTAATTGATTAAAATTCTTGCAGATAAAATCTGTAGTAGTGCTGGTGGTGATTTCTTTCTCTTCCATTCCTTCAAAAGAAGAAAAGTCATTCAACTCTTCGGCGTTCTGTGCTTCATCCCTGGTGTGTGTTCCTTATTAGTACACCGCAGTGGAATTTTACAGCAAATACTAATATGGCTGCTTGTATAGCACCTGTCACTTGGAATTCTATAATACAAACCCTACAGATTCTGATGGAAACCTAAACAGAATACAAATTTGCCACTGCAGGCATCTTTAATAATCTGTGGAGTTTTTAAGTTTTCAATGTTACTGAAATGTCTTTCAGCCTTTTAATAGAGAAGAGATTTTGCTGTTAAGAAATCAGATGCAGATTGAAATCGAAATATTTATTTAGAATGTAGACTCTCATATTAAAATACATTATGCTTTTATTCAACAATTAGAATCATAGAATCATAGAATGGTAAGGTTGGAAGGGACCTCAAGGATCATCTAGTTCCAACCCCCTGCCATAGGCAGGAACACCTCCCACTAGTACAGGTCACTCAAGGCCACATCCAACCTGACCTTGAACACCTCCAGGGAGGGAGCATCCACAACCTCCCTGGGCAACCTGTTCCAGTGCCTCACCACCCTCACTGNCTCCTCTGGACCCGCTCCAACACTTCCATGTCCTTCCTGTGCTGAGGGTTCCAGAACTGCACACAGTACTCCAGGTGGGGTCTGACGAGAGCAGAGTAAAGGGGTAGAATCCCCTCCCTTGCCCTGTTGTCCATGTTGCTCTTGATGCAGGCCAGCACTCTGTTGCTGTCTGGGCTGCATGTGCACACTGCAGGCTCATGTTGAGCTTTTTATCAACCCAGACCCCAAGGTCCTTTTCCTCAGGGCTACTCTCCAGCCATTCACCACCCAGCCTGTATTTGTGCTTGGGATTGTGCCTACCCAGGTGCAGGACCTTACACTTGGCCTTGTTGAATTTCATGAGGCTGGCCTGGGCCCACCTCTCCAGCCTGTCCAGGTCCCTCTGGATGGCATCCCTGCCCTCTAGGAAGTAGACTGTGCCACACAGCTTGGTGTCATCTGCAAACTTGCTGAGGGTGCACTCAATTCCTCTGTCCATGTCACTGACAAAGATTTTAAATAGCATTGGTCCCATCACTGACCCCTGAGGAACTCCACTTGTCACTGGTTTCCAGGTGGACATTGTGCCATTGATCACCACTGTCTGCATGCGACCATCCAGCCAATTCCTTATCCAGCGAGTGGTCCACCCATCAATAGTCTTGATTTTTCTCCCATTCTAATGCTAAAACCCTGTAAAATCGAAGTTTCTTTTAGTTTTATCAATATGAATCAAATTTAATTCTGTCTTGACCATTGTGGCTCCTAAATCTCAATGTAATGATTTGTGCCTCCTGTAAAATGAACTGAGAAAATTTTGCCATTTTATGAGCTCGCTCCCTGTGCAAGGCATCTCATTTAGAACACTTAGTAAACTTCATTCTAATCAAATGCAGTGTTTGGAACCTGGATTGGCTGTTAGTGGTCCAAAAATAGACTAGACCCTTCTGGAGTACATTTGCCTACAAAATGATATCCATTGATGTTTTCTTGAAGCAACTGCTTGTCTCTGTCTATCAGGTATATCAGATGTCAGTTTGGGAGGAATAATTGCAAGAAAGTTTGCATTTCTAAAATTACAGTGATAACCCTGGAAATTAACTGTCAATGTATACATTCTAAGCCTCTGCCAAATAAGCTTTAATAGGATATATGCAAATTCCCAGAACGCAGATCTAAAACTGTCAGATTGCTGATGTTCCTTCAAACCTTTTTCCTTTTCTTTCATAATTCTGAGTCAAGGGGAAACAGCTCTTTGCAAATTGAGACAGTCTCTAGGGGCGTATGAGGGGTATGGAGTACAGCTGGCATTTACATGGCACCACAGTGAAACATCTTTTCTGTGTCAATGTGCTACTTAAGTGACATCTAAGAAATAATGAAGCACGGAGAAGGTGACATTAAAGGAGAAAGCATGTTCTTTAGGCTTATGAAATGAAGATAGTATTGTAGAAATAGAATAGGGACAGATTATACCCTAATACTGTAAACCAGGTAGGATTCCAATTTAACAATACGAAATTCCTAAGATACAAAGAATGAAGAGCATTGAAGTGCCTCTTTACGGTAAAGTAATTAAGAATATTTTATTGTATATAGGGATCTTATAATTAAATTCAGCATGATTTTTTTTTTTTTTTTACCTCCATGAACTGCTGAGATTTTACATTTGACAGTCTGGAATTAAAAGGCCAGCTGGTTTACTTTTTTAAGCCACTAGAATTCTTTCAAATTTGCAGAAAGTTGTAGTAGCAGAAGGGTACAGCTCAAAATGTCTTGACTCTCTCAGCCTCTAAGCAAACTTGAAATTATGAATGAGCCTTCCTTTATGGTAGTACTTGAGTCTGGTTTCATGGGAAGGTAAATGCACGTCAGACTTGTCATGACTTTGCTCTGACATATGCAAAGTTTTATATCTGAGATGTTTTGTATCTATACAAGTAGGGTGAAACATGAAGTTATTCTCAAAGCAACATGTATTGATTATATATGCTGTTCATGCCTTCACTTAACTTCTAGAAGCCATGCATTTGGACTGTTCTAATGGATGTCTGGGTATGAGATTGTCCCTTCCACAACTTCAAACTGACAGACTCTTCTTAAGGGTGCCATGTATTTGGTTCTTGTCTGGAGGAAGCATATCAGGTAGCAGAATTCCTGGTTTCCCAGTCGTTCCATATCCATGTTTTCTCTGCCATACATAAACAGAAGCAAACACCAAAAAGGCCACTGCCTTTTAACTGACTTGGCAAAGGAACTTACATTGTTCTTAGAAAACTATGGAGAGAACTGAGTGGTTTTGGAGTATATTTTGAGTATAAAACTGCAGTGGAAGGACGGATTGTCTGGTAATACATAACCTCAGAGTCAGTCATGTGCATAGGAACCAAAATGGCATTTTCATATTGTCATGAGTTGAATTGAATCTGTTGCTGTTCATACCATGCCAGCATTGAAAATGAAAGTTCTGGCTAGAGCAAAGTATTATGGGGTTTGAAGTTCATATTACAACATGGGAGGCTTCCTCTTGTGGTTACTGCTTTTGGGTTCTGAGTCTTGGGTGTCAGCTCCTTTCTGCATTCTGGTGCAGTCTGAGATGGATGAGAGTTAGGTAGGTGCTGGCTTTGGCTTTCTGTTCTATGCTGGGGTTTTTTAACTTGTATTTCACTGATCTTCTTCTGCAAATAGGCTAAGCTAAATTAATCGTGCATCGTATTATTAGATCAATTAGATTATTATTTAAGGCAATTATGCATTGTGATTATGATATCTCATGTTATATTAAACTCTCCTCTTAACTCTTTATCTTAACCTTGAGTTTTGTGTGCTCTTTTTCCCCTCACCTTTGTGTCAGGGGAGCAGCCAGGTTAGCCCTTACACTAAACCGTTAAACATAGTTCAATTCTTCATAAACATGTAAAAGATAAACATCTAAAAGATATCCCAGGCAATGATCACCTGGCATAAAACCCAGCCCAGGGTATCTGTAGATTGGTACTTCATCAAGGAAGTGCTTTTACAATCATCCATGTCTGTAAATTCGTGTTATCCCAGGTCTTGCAAATTAGAATGTGTAGGACCAGAGAATGTCTTTTATTCAATCATTGCTATGTAACATTGTTTAATCTTCTGGAATCTTACTGACATGGTAGAGAATTCTAACTCTTGCACAACTGTCTACCTAGTATCTCATCTGCTTGTGAATTGTAACATTATAACCTTAGTGTTGTATGGATGGCAAATTTACCAGACTTCTTAGTAATGTTTGTGAAGAAAAGGACCAGGCTGAACAGACTACAACTTTCTCTGAAAACCTTGTTAAACTTTCATCTGTTAAACTCCTTCCATTGTGAACTTCCTCTAAGGTCAGGTCTCGAAGCATAAGGAGCTGTTTCATTACTAAGATTTCCAATAAAATGTTAAAATCTCAGAACACTAATGGCAGTTGTTCTTGAAAGCTGTAAGAACTTCTCTCATAATGGTACTTAAGTCTATCTAAAAATTACTGTAAATTAAAATCAATCCCTTGTGATTTAAAGTTGGATTTCAGCAAGCTCAGACTTGCTGCCACATCTTAAATATTCAAAACAACCAATTTTAATTTGAACCCTTCTAGTTGAGTCATTGAAGTGTCCATTACTGGAATCCTTATGGGTTATTAGAGCCTTTGAGTTAGAGGAACTTCTATTTTAAATGAGTAAAGCTCATACAAATTAACTCAAGGAAAGCTAAATATGAGAATTTTTGTGCAGTCTATCAGTTTACTGAACTAAAAATGAGACCTGTGAGTGGTTTGATTTAATCTGCACAATGTAGGCATTCAGTGGTCTTGTACATAAAAAGCAGGACAATCAGCATCTTGTACAAAGTGATATGGAAAGAGAGGAAAAAAATATATGAACATTGTATGAACAATGATGAAAAGCTCAACATGAGCCTGCAGTGTGTGCATGAGGCCCAGACAGCCAACTGAGTCCTGGGCTGCATCAAGAGAAGCTTGGCCAGCAGGGTAAGGGAGGGGATTCTGCCTCTTTGCCCACCTGGAGTACTGTGAACAGTCCTGGAGCCCCCAGCAGAGGAAGGACATGGAAGTGTTGGTGCAGGTCCAGAGGAGGGCCACAAAGATGATCAGAGGTCTGGAGCACCTCTCCTATGAGGACAGACTACAAGAGTTGGGGCTCTTCAGCCTGGAGAAGAGAATGTTTCTAGGAGACCTTATAGTAGCCTTCCAGTATCTGAAGGGGGCCCACAGGAAGGCTGGGGAGGGATTATTTACAAGGTCTTGCAATGACAGGACAAGGAGCAATGGGCTTAAACTGGCAAAGGGGAGATTTAGATTGGATGTTAGGAGGAAGTTCTTTGCGGTGAGGGTGGTGAGACACTGGAACAGGTTGTCCAGGGAGGTTGTGGTTGTTCCCTCCCTGGAGGTGTTCAAGGCCAGGTTGGATGAGGCCTTGAGTGACCTGTACTAGTGGGAGGTGTCCCTGCCTATGGCAGGGAGTTGGAACTAAATGATCTTTGAGGTCCCTTCCAACCTTACCATTCTGTGATTCTATGATTAAAGGTTTAATTGTCTCTTACTTGAAACACAGGACAGATTTGAACCTTTGCTGCTCTGGTACATGTTCCATGTTAAGATAAACCTTTTTCATAATTCTGTTTAAAAAAAAAAAAAATTGGAGAAAAGATGAGTGATTGATAATATCCACCAATTAACATTTTCATATCAATTAAAAAAAAAAAACAACTTTTGAATGTTGATAGTTTTCTGTGCCTCTTAGAAGCTATTTTTGCTTGTAAGATATACAGCTAAATAATTTAATAAATGTATACTTGTATACGTAAATAATTCTTATTCCTGCTTTCAAAAAGCACTTCCAGTACTTTTTTTGATAAATATTGTAATTTATTTTGCATGTAGTTGCACGTTTTCAAATATTTTCAAAATATGGTATTGTTTAAAACTCCACTGGAAGGCATATTCCATTTTATACTTCAAAAAGCTGATGAGTTAAAATTCTATTTTATTTCTAGAAATAAAATTACTTTTCTGTTTTGAAGTGTTATTTGTTGAAGTTTAATTATACTGATAACTTATTCTTTTAAAATGGCAGTATCTGATACATTTGAAATCTAGGAGGCTGAACCCCTGTGACTTTTGAGATACTATAAAGTATCATTTATCCTTCTCTTGGACTCATAAAGACTTCTCAAAATATGAAGTTTGCAATGCTTAATTGGAAACATCTGGAGATTTCACATAAATTTAAATATTTGAAAGTCTTTTCTTTCATCCAAGGCCCAGCTGTCTGTTTGTGCCACCTTCTTTTTATCTTGGTTCTAGTGCTCATCACACTCTGCTGGAATTTCCCAGTTTCACTGAGGTCTAGAGTTTACAAGAAGAGAGTACTAAAATGTCGAATAGAGAGCAAAGCAGATGTAGAACTACACCAGCCAGCAGTTAGGATTTGGAACAGCCTGTGATTTGGGCAAAAGTTTTACCTGCACAAGCACAGAAGTATGGCTAAGAAAAAAAAGGATTCTGTTTGGGGGGAAAGGAAAGAAACAAAATCCAACAAAACAACAAAGTCATCAAAGTCAGCTAGAAGAGACAACTGCCTTTCATAAACTTCACAAAACCTGCACAGCTTCCTTCATACACCTTTATACCCAAATCTCTGTAACCAGTTTGTGCATACAAGTCAAGGTGTCTGGTTACTAAATAGTCATGTTGCAATTCTGCAGTTTAACTGCAGTTCTACTTTAAATGCGACTTTGCTTTTAACAGCCTCTTGAAAAATCCTAAGCCAGTGTAAAGCTGCTAGATCTGCTGAATTTCTTGCACACGGATTTGTACTTTGCAAGCCAAATCTTGCACCCACCTGTTGCACATGCTTTAGCTAGGATGTATGGTTTGGGGAAGGTTCCAAATAATGCAGCAACTTGAGAACATATGAACATAAGTATATTCCCCACCTGAAAATACTTCAACTACTTGATTGTGATCAAATAACTTTCAATTTGTCAAGAAATCAGTAACAGAGACAGAAATAAGATGAAGGAATCTGTGATACTAACCCTCTACTGCAACTTTGGGACAGCAATATTTTGCATTCCAGTTCCAGCCCCCTGCCATGGGGACACCTCCCATCAGCAAGGAATCCTTGCAAGGACTATCTTTCAAAAGTATCACAGTATCACCAGGGTTGGAAGAGACCTGAAAGATCATCAAGTCCAACCCGATACCACAGACCTCAAGACTAGACCATGGCACCAAGTGCCACATCCAAACGCGCCTTGAACACCTCCAGGGACGGTGACTCCACTGCCTCCCTGGGCAGCCCATTCCAGTAGCCAATGACTCTCTCAGTGAAGAACTTTCTCCTCACCTCGAGTCTAAACTTCCCCTGGCGTAGCTTGAGACTGTGTCCTCTAAATAAGCACCTCACATCACCTATGATTTGTTTTGCCATCATGCACAATGTTTGCTGCATAATAAAACTTATCTTGTATATCAAACTTACATGTTAATAATTGAGGGTTTTTTTCTACCTTCTATATAACAGGATATAGTAGCCAGCAGAATACACAGATTGCTATATATCTCACTGTTCCATTATTGTCACAATTATTTTTTTTTTTTGTTCTTGGGACACCTACTATCAAATATGAAACTTCATTTTCATTACATTGCATTGTAGAATTCAATGAGATACTGTGCTTACATTGTCTAGGAATTGACAGCTTTTGAAAAGGTACAGTTTACATGAGCAGGAATTCAATTTAAAAATATATTTACTGTTGCTGCCAACCTAAGTTTGGACACCTGAAAGAAATTTCTGCCAAGAAACACATCGAAACTAAGACTTCTCACAAGACAGTTTGCCAAAATGCCTGTTAAAATATGGGGCATTTTCTCACATCAGAGCTGTGTGCTGTGTGCTTTGTGTATGTGTAGCATTAATTCGAAATGGTATCCACCTGTTGCATATAATTTAGCTAGGATGTTTGGTTTGGGGGAAGTTCAAATATTGCAGCAACTTGAGAACATATGAACATATAAGCATATTCCCTGCCTGAAAATACTTCAAGTATTTGATTGTGATCAAATAACTTTTAATTTGTCAAGAAATCAGTAGCAGAGACAGAAATAAGATGAAGGAATCTGTGGTCTTAACCCTCTACTGCAACTTTGGGGCAGCGTCCTTGGATTTAGCTTGAAATGAAACCTTACTTTCTTCTGTGAATTCATCAAGTAAATTATTCCACCAACTTTAAAAATGCACAGTTTGCATGTCAGGTATTATTAACCATCTTTCCACAGCTTATCAAAATGTGAATTAGAGAAGTCTTCTTTTCCTTATGTTTGTTTTTCTTCTCTTATTCCAGATCCCCTTCTTTGGTGTGACCCAGTATCTGATTAACTTTTGCTACTGTCTCTGGAGGGATCGTGTGGAATGGTACTTTTGTAAAGTTCTTAGAAAATTAATGAAAGCACTCTGCAACCTGCAGAACTCTAGATATACTTTGAGGTGTTTTTATATCTTGTTTTTCTTTTGAATAGTCATGACTTTGACTTTTGGCAGTGACAGGAAGAAATAGTTTATAGGTCTCTAGATCCCAGGTCTCTAAATTGCACTTTCTGAAAAAAAAAATAGCAATCTCTTGCACAACACAGAGATTGAATGCAAAGCTATAATTCAGCTTTGATTTTCTATTGATGATACAAACCACAACAGCTTGTTGGTTTATGAACAGCAGCAATGGTATATAGAGACTGAATTATTGCCTGTGTATTAGATTGGAGATGAAGTGGTGTTGCCCACAATCCAAGAGTAGTATATACTGGTACTTTCCAATTTAATTGCAAACAAATAAATTAAGACTATTTAAAATGTAAGAAATGAGTTGCAGAAAATCAAAATGCTGAGCAGTCCTCATAAGTCTGTGACATACTGACTAAAGCTAATGTGTGGCTATTTTAGACAGAAAAATATTCACATTATACTTAATAAATTTTTTGTTGCTACCTACTTTCCCTCAGCTCTTTCTTCATCTAGAAGAGACACTTCCAAAAAAAGGAATACTGTTATAACTGTCACTGTATAAGACTGCTTCTGAACTATCCTTCCTCTAAATATCTTTGAGACAGTTAGTGGCATCACATAAGCACTATCTAAAATGAGAGACATCTTTAACTGTATAAAGTGATGTAGTACAGTATCTTCTTGCAAATTAATATTCTTTTTCCAAGTAGTTCTTGCAGTTGCTTTGGATCTTAGTTTTCCTGAATATATTTCTGAAGCTATAGGTGAGAAATAAGGGGAATTTACCAAACACAACCATATTCTTAACCCTGTTATCTTCCACAGGTTCAGGCAGCAGTGAGGAGGAAAAGAATCTTGTTTGGTTTGAATATTATCTTCAGCTTAGAGAGGTGACAAATACCAAATACGCAGGAGTCTTAGCAGAGTCCTGGAAGAAAATCATCTTCTATTAGAATTTGAATGGGAAAAGGAATGTTATGTAATTAATGCAGACTATCTGTTGATTTCAGTATCATGT
Organism: Eubucco bourcierii; assembly: GCA_013396675.1. Classification (NCBI taxonomy): domain Eukaryota; kingdom Metazoa; phylum Chordata; class Aves; order Piciformes; family Ramphastidae; genus Eubucco; species Eubucco bourcierii. The sequence goes on from VWZE01003979.1 coordinate 283,169, forward strand.
GACTGTTAGTATAGCCCCTACTTGTGCTTGAAAGTGTTCTTTGCCTTGCGTGACAACACTGTAACAAGTCCTTTGAGTACTCCACCATTGTATGTGGTGTCATACACTTCACATGCTATATGCTGGCATGCTCTTGTTTGGCATTAGTCCTTATGATACTGGCTACCAAACAGGCAATGAAGCTTACTTGGGAATATATACTGTTACCACTTAGCATATCTTTTCATAGAATCATAGAATGGTAGGGTTGGAAGGGACCTCAAGGATCATCTAGTTCCAAACTCCTGCCATAGGCAGAGACACCTCCCACTAGTACAGGTTACTCAAGGCCTCTGATCATCTTCGTGGCCCTCCTCTGGACCTGCTCCAACACTTCCATGTCCTTCCTGTGCTGAGGGCTCCAGCACTGCACACACTACTCCAGGTGGGGTCTGACAAGAGCAGAGTAAAGGGGCAGAATCCCCTCCCTTGCCCTGCTGGCCACGCTGCTCGTGATGCAGCCCAGGATTCAGTTGCTGTCTGAGGCTCATGTTGAGCTTTTCATCAACCCAGAACCCCCAGGGTCCTTTTCCTAAGGGCTGCTCTCCAGCCATTCACCACCCAGTTTTGGTGGTGGTGAAAGTACTGGGCTTCATGGACACCAGAAAAAAAAGTTCATCACATGCTTATTAACAACTGTCAGGTTGTTAGCCAATTACTTTGAACCCAGCCTCTAGTCATTTGTTTTTAGTATGTAAAATAAACCTGGTGATAAGAAAAAACTATACAAGGCAATCAAAGCAATAAAAAAAGCACCAGCTCTGCTTTTACCACTTATTTATTTTTTAGCTGCATCTCTTTCTTTATTCTGTTCATCAAGCTGAACTTTTCTACAGAATCCAGACACTTGGTTACATATTCTGTCTTTTTGTCCACTTAGACTGCATTCATTAGAGAAGGGCACCTTCTAGAGGAATACTTCGGCGTCCTGGGATTTCTTCAGGATTTTTTTTTTCTCCCTTCTGAAGTAGTTTATTTCTTTATTGTTATTCAGGAAATAGTCTGGAAATTTATCTCAACTAAAATAAGCATGCTTTTCACTGCTTGTGTGGTGGAAACGTCATTTTGCTAGACAAGTCATCTTATAAATCTGACTGATGATTTATATTTGCCTCAAAGAGCAGCAGTATCCTCCCCGCATCCCTTGATGAGTCATGGTGAAGTGTCTTGCTCAGTTTTAGTTTTTGTTATGAACTGCTACATTAATGGACATACTTGAGCCAAACATTTAACTGGAATAATGCATACAGTTCACTCTTCATTCAAACTAGACATGACAGTAATCAACAACTTTCTGAGGCAACCACGAGCTTTAAGTGCTTTACCCTCTGAGACCTTTCTTCTTGGCATTGCAACACTTACATGCGACAGCCACAGGGAAGATGCTGTGTGAGTTGCTATGAAAAACACTGGTAAAGAAGGAAAACAATCTAAGTAGAAATTAGTATCTTCTTTAATACAGACAGAAAGATATGTTTAATGAAACAGATCTATAGTTCTTTTTTGACCTAGGATAGGAAGTGTTGTAATTAGTGGGAAGCTGCTATAAATGTTTGATATCTCATTGAAAAAAAAAAAACAAACAAACCCAAAACAGCTTCAAGGAGTACCTTGAGGCAGTATGCGGTTTTGCTTTATTATACTTTGTGTTTTTTTAAACAGAATGAGGGACAGTAAAATAGAAAGGTAGGGAGCTAGAAAGCCTAAAATTGGTCTTTTAAAGAATTAAAAACAGTATATTGTGATGAGGGGAAGAAGTCAGTACCTCAGTGTCAAATGAACGATGACAGAATTTGCATGCCAAGCACAGAGAAGAAATTACCAGGAGGATCCAAGGTAAGCTGAAATGGTCAAAGTATTAAAACATTGAAATGATTTCTGTAGTATATGAGTGGGATAAGATTGTAGTTTTCAAGAGGTTGGGGCAAAGGAAATGTCGTTGAGGTGAAAAATGTTGAACATCTGAATGGAAGTATTGTTTGTTTAAATTGAAAGGAAAGGACACACTAGAAAAATGCTAGGCAGAAAACATAACCTAGATGTTCTAGTCACAGACAGTAATGTGTTATAATTGCAAAGGGAGAGAGTAACAGAAGTGAGTTTGAGTGACACAGAGAGGCATAGTTGGATTAAGTGTTAATACCAGTGCCGATACAGCACAGTGAAGATGGGGGGGAATGTATATGGTTGTAACAGTAGCACGTACAGGACAGAAAAAGAAGACATACAGAGGGTGGAAGCAAGGACAAGCATCCTGGAAGGAATGCAGAGAAGTTGTCTGAGTAGCCAGACATCAGGTCAGGAAAGCTAAAGTTTAGACAGAGTTAAATCCAGCCAGGGCCAACAAGAAATGCTTCTATAGGTACAACAATAATAAAAGAAAGACTAGGGAAGATGGAGACCTTTCTGATGGAAGCAGGGAACCTAATCACCTGGCATAAGAAGGCTAAGGAAATTAATGACTTTTTTTTGGCTTGGTCTTCACTAGTAAGGACTCAAACTGCACCACCCAAGTTACAGAATGTAAAAACAAGAACTAGGAAAATGAAAACTGTCCTGCTGTAAGTGAAGATTAGGTTCAAGACCACCTAAAGAACTTGAAACCAGCCAACATGTGCATCAACAGCATGGATGAAGGAAGAGAGGGTACTCAGCAAATTTGCTGATGACACAAAACTAGGAGGAGCAGCAGACACAAGAGAAAGGCTTTACATTAAGAATGTGACCAGCCGGTCAAGGGAGGTTCTTCTCCCACTCTTCTCTGCCCTGCTGGGGTCTCACTTGGAGTATTGAGTCCAGTTCAAGAAGAACAGGGAACTACCATAGAGAGTCAAATGGAGAACCACAAAGTCCTTTGGACTGGAGCATCTCTCTGATGAGGAAAGGCTGAGAAACCTGCAGGCCTTTAGCCTTGAGAAGGCATATATAAACATATATATATATATATATATACAAAGGATGGAGGTCATGAGGATGGGGCTGAGCTCTTTTCATTGTTGGCCCAGTGACAGGACAAGGGGCAACAAGTACAAACTAGGACACAGGAGGTTTCACTTAAGGAAAAACTTTGTTCCTTTGGGGGTGAAGGAGCACACAAACGGGTTGCCTAGAAAGGTTGTGGCAACTTTTGAAGCCCATCTGGAAACATTCCTATGCAACCTGATCTAGGTGCACTTGGACTAGATGATCTTCAGAAGTCCCTTCCATTCTGTGAAGTCAATGGGACCTGCTGAGTGAACCGGTGGATGAATTTGCTAAACTATTTTCCATAATATTTGAAAAGTCATGACAACCTGGTGAACTTCCCACTGACTGGAAAAGGGGAAACATAACCCTTATTTTCAAACATGTGAAAAAGGAAGACCTAGGGAGGTGCAGACCAGTCAGTTTCACCTCTGTGCCCGGTAAGATTATGGAGCAGATCCTCCTGGGAAATTCTGCTAAGACACATGTTTAAGACTGGACCATTGTTACGAATATTCAAATTTTAATATGTGGAGATGGAGAAATATCCAATTTTATTAACGCAAATTCCCTCAGCAAGTAAATACACACCACAAAGCAGTGAGCTATTTACAATTTACTAATGGTTTGAATACCCATTTGGGAATTACTCACACAAATCTTATGGAGCAATTTAGGGAAGGAACGAAGAAACATAAATACCCATATCCTACACATAACTCAGATTGGGGGGTGAGGAGCAGCAGCTGTTGTTGCCGGCCACAAGATGGGTTCCCCCTACCCGCTATTGGAGGGGAAATCTGAGACTCCAATTGATTTAGTAGCTGAATTTACTCACTGATCAGCCCAAGATGCTGCAGTGAGGTAATAATTGAAGAAATTATAACCCAAATTGTGCTCTCAGGGCAATCACAAGGCAGAGAGCACAGCAGAACCCGAGTGTGCTGCTGAAAATCGAAAGCAAAAGCCCAGGAGGGAGCCACATGTCCTCGGGGGGCTAGTCTGCAACCCCTGCGCCAGGAGGAGGAGGGGCATGGCCCAGAAAACAGTGAAATCAGGCCCTCCCAGAGCAAAACCCACTTCAATCTCTCCTCCAGGCAAAATAGACCACTGGCAGGAGAGAAATTTGCAGCATTGCAAACAAGTCTGGGCCTGTTTTACCCCAGCAGGACAATCATATGAAGCTTCGAGCAGCCTGTTCTAGTAGGAGACATCCCTGTTCAGGGCAATAGGGTTGGGACTACGTGATCTTTAAACTCGCTTCCAACTCAAGCCATTCTATGATTCCATGATGATTCTGTGATTGTTAGCAGCCATCATGACTTCACCAAAGGTCATTCAAACCTAACTAATTTGGTGGCCTATGGTGGGGTAATAATGCTGATGAACATGGGACAAGCATCTGATGTCATCTACCTGAATGTGAGCAGAGCATTTGACAGTGTTCCTCACAACTTCCTGGTCTCTAAATTGGAGAGACCTGGATTTGATGGGTGGACCTCTTGGTGGATAAGGAGTTAGCTTGATGACAACACTCAAAGCATAACGGTCAATGGCTAGATACCTGAGTAGAGACAAATGGTGAGTTATGTTCCTCAGGGGTTGGCACTGGGACCTGTGCTGTTTGACATCTTTGTCAGTGACACAGCCAGTGGGATGTTTTGCACACACAGAGGAAATAAGGATCAGGTTTTATGGTAAGGTTTTGTGATAAAAATTCTTAGAAATATTAAGGTTGTCATTCAGGAATTCAGTCCCTAAATTCACCCTGCCAGAAGTGATTCTTAAGTTAAAGTACACAAAAGGATACTGCAAATTTCAGAAAACATTATCTGGTTGCCAGTGAACTGTGTCACTCTCGTACAAAAGAACTCGACAATTCAGGAATATTACATGCATGAGACAGCTCACAGAGGAGCAAAGGACTGGTTGTCTGAAATCTGAAAGAAATAGAATGCCTCCTTTCAATTTAAAAGAAATGTTAATAGTCTCCTTCATAGCAATCAGGTTAGCCTTACTAAATGCATCATTTGGTAGCATTATATGTCCTGTTTTGCAATGACAGGAGTAGGGGCAATGGGTTTAAACTGGCAGAGGGGAGATTTAGACTGGATGTTAGGAGGAAGTTCTTTCCAGTGAGGGTGGTGAGGCACTGGAACAGGTTGCCCAGGGAGGTTGTGGATGCTCCCTCCCTGGAGGTGTTCAAGGTCAGGTTGGATGTGGCCTTGAGTGACCTGTGTTAGTGGGAGGTGTCCCTGCCTATGGCAGGGGGTTGGAACTAGGTGATCCTTGAGGTCCCTTCCAACCTTACCACTCTATATTGTTGATCTTCACACGAATATGAGTTATTCAACATCATTTTCCCAGTAGATTTCAAGCAGTGCTAGTTCTTGCTCTCAGAATATTAGTCAGATCAGTTGATGATTAATTGTTAATATTTCCACAGTCTAGAAAGAATCCATAGAAAGAGTTTGGGTTGGGTTGGGATTTTTTTTATTTTAACGTAAAACCATTCTAAACTGCTGAACTCACATGAAATAACATCCATTATTTGTTTTTGAGAAACCTGTGATTTTGGCAATGATCTCTTTAGTGTTTAATAAGGAAAGTTTGTTTCACAGGTCCCTATGAAAAGATCTTTTGGAAACATCACAACACATGTGAAAATGACAACATGCTTGGTTGCTGCTACAAATGGTGAGAATAATCGAGAAACGCTTGGATTTAATATTTCCCTAAGAAAACATCATGAATTTGTTCTAAGACAAAACTTATGCTTTTATAGTGCAGCATTCACTTGTCAGGTAAATCCTAGATTTACAGCATTTGCAAATCCTTAGCTTGTAATTTTAGTGAATATGCTGTTTTCCTTGAAATTGCTGTGAGCGCTCAAGAGGCAACTCCTCAAACTGCTCTTCCATTAAGTGCTGGTCACAGAACATGATTTTAGGCATAAACAAAGATAACACAAAGAAAAATATTAAATCTCAATGGGTATTCCAGAACTGTAATTCCTTCCAAGGCATCTATAAAGTCATATGTTTTAGAAGCCAACTCAAACACTTTGGTTGTAAGAATTCTGACCTGAAAAGGTGAAATGATAGGTTTTGTAATCTGAAAGGATTTGGGGTTTGCATTATACAGTAACAATTTAACTACTTCCTTCCTTTTGCCCCCCACCAGAAAATTTCAGTGCTGATTAGAAATCTGAGTAACATTATGTAGATGTTCAGAAAATGAATGAAAGGCAGTCCAGGGTAAAACATAGCATTATATCAAAGCTGTTGTTGTGCCAGTTATGCAAGGTACTCTTCATCAAGTCCAGAGGTACAGCAGGTATCTTTATAATCTGAACCATGAGATAGTTTTTGGAGATGTGGATAAAAAGCTTCCAAAATATAGATTAACAGAGCCTAGTCATCATCCCCTTAAGTATGTGGTAGACCTTTCTAACTAGAATGTAAAAGATATATTCCTTGTATTAAATGTCACAGGAGCTAAACAAGCTAATGCAAGTGAATAACAAAGGATAAAACTAAATGTCAGGGGATACTGTAAAACTGCTATTTATTTTTCTTCCCAAGGCTTCTGTAATGTCATAATTGCAAAAGTAAACTTGAGAATGTTAGCTGATAGAAACCCTAAGGAGAAATAAGAGCTCTTACAATATTCTTTATTATGTATGAATTGTATAGAACACACTATTGTCCTTTAGCCTGAAATAACCTTAAATAACTAAAATATTGCACATCACCACAGAATATTGGTCGCATTTTTCCACCTTAAAAGTCTTACTATAAATAGCACAGAATATATTTGGTTAGACATTGGCATTTATGGAAATGTCCTTTATCAAGGAGATGATTTTGGCTGGGGAACATCTGTCATGAACCTTTCATTAGGTCATGTGGAAAGGTAGTCTTCACAATAGGCTTCTAAAACAATCATTACTTTAGTCTTTGTAACAAATAGCATTTGCAAAAGTGACTTTCATCTTCTACTAATTTTGTAAACATGAATTAATATTTGACAAGGACATAGATTTTTGATGAATGCTGTTGAGGCCAGCTGATCATGAGAAGCACATTTTTTTCACTGTATTACATAGTTTTCTTATCATTATATAGCATACACCATGTTAAACAACAGCTTTAAAAAATTTGTTCAAAAGTAAAATAATTTGGCTTAAATGTCTATTTACAGAATTGAAGCTTTGATCTTTTATAAGTAGCAATCACATGAAACAGTTTTCACCTTACATTTTTAGCTTTTACATTATATTGTCTGTAGTTAACTAATACTTGATCTAATGACTGCTAACTTCCACTGGATTGATGTTCAAAATCAATCTGCTTCAGCAAACAGAGATTGTGATTTCTGGTCTAATAGTAAAAAGACCAGGCATATACTGCATCCTCAAAATACTGAGTGCAGCTCCATAGCTTTGTGGGACAAAGACATGCAATGTTACGTGAATCTGCAAGCTCTCGGTCAGGCTTGTGTGAGTACCTGAAGGGTTGAATTGTAGGAGCAGCACGAGGGAGGGAACTGCTTGGTTTTTTGTGTTTGGGGCTGCTGCTTCTTCAAGGTGGAAGGGAAGAAAGGTGGAGACATTCTTCATAGAATCATAGAGTCATAGAATGTCTCAAAAGATCCCCTGCCAGAGCAGGATTACCTAGAGCAAATCACACTGCAACATACTCAGATGATACTTGAATATCTCCAGAGAGGGAGACTCCACAACTTCCCTGGGCACCATGTTCCAGTGCTCCATCACTCTTACAGTGAAAAAAATCTTCTTCAGGTTCACATGGAACTTCCAATGCCCCAACTTCCACCCATTCTCCCTTGTTCTACCACTGGGCATTGGTGAGAAGAGGCTGGCTCCATCCTCCTGGCACTCAGGCCTCACATATTTATAAACATTGATGAAGTCACCCTTTAGTCTCCTCTTCTCCAAGCTACAAAGCCCCAGCTCCCTCGGTCTCTCCTCATAAGGAAAATGTTCCGTTTCTTTAATGATTTTAGTGACTCTGCACTGGACTCTCTCAAGCAGCTAAGCTTTAAGCTTTGATACTAGCTTTGGTACTAGCTTTAAGATGTGGTTATTGAGTTTGTGATTATTTTAATTCAACAGATTTATGAATCCTTTATCACCACTGCCTTTTAGATGTTTCAGGATACATAGTATGCACCTGCATAGCATTTGATACTTTTTCTTAATGGAATGCATTCAGTGGGACTATGGCTACTTTGACTACAAAAGGAAGAAACTGGAGAAAATGCTATTCCAGATGTTAAGATCTATTTTTCATTTTACAAGACCTAAAAATTTACTTCAGAAATATGATGGACTCTGGAAAATGGCATTCATTCCTCCTGGACTGACATACTGTACTTTTGTATATTTTGCCCTCTGTTGCATTAGTATACGTAATTTAATTAAGCCATTTTCATGTCCAATATTTGAAGTGTTAGCAATTATGTTTTAATATATCTGCTTTAAATTGTTTATTTAGCATTTGACATAGTGTCATTATATCATTAATGCCATATGAAGTGTTGGAGTTCACTGCAAAAGGATGGAGAGACGTGTTTCTGTTAAAGATATTAAGGTAGTGGAGCTAGTAATTATCTGACAACATTATAATAGACTGTAATGGAAACTCATTTTAGTTGCCCTTTCAGAGGCAGATCTATTGTAAAGTTCATACAACTGATGTTTCAGGGACATTACTCACTGTATTTGCATTAGCAAATATAGTGTAGGTCTGCCAGTCGTCACTCCAATGTGAAAAAACTAAGACATTTCTAGTGCTCTGTAGGTCACCTGCAGAATAATTATTATATACAAAATATTCGGTAGTAAATTTCTGCAGGTCACCTGCAAGATAATTACTACACACAAAATACCCAGTAGTGAAATTATTTCTTCTTAAGGAATGACAGATACAATTAAAATAAAATTAAAAACATATAATCGGTATAACATAGCGATTTACTTCCACGCTAGAGGAAAAATGAGACATGAGGGCTGCTTGGACAAAGGAATTATTTCATTACTGTCAAGAGACTTTGTCTAAATTTTCAGCAGCAAGTTATAACCAGAAATGGGTTATTTTTACTTCAGCTTTAAAAGATATTTAGCACATTTAACAACTGGATTTATTTAGTTTATTCTTGGATTCAGTTTATTAATTGGATTAATTCAGTTTATTTTAAGGACTCCAGGAGTACAAATCAAAATCATTTGGGCCAGAGAAATAATACACCACAACAGCAGCTCCAGTATTATTTCAGAGGACTGATCTGGACAAAATAGGAGTGCAATGAGATATTTCTATTTGTGCAAGCTCTATGTGAAATATAGATTGTCTTTAATGATGTCCTTGCTTCTAAATCTGAGTCAAGGATGTGACGGTTGGCTCACTCCATGGATAAGTATTTGACTGGATGGTTGCACTCACATTTCCAAAGCACTTGGGAATTTGAAACATCCCTTATCTGATTTTCCCATCCCCTACACAACTGTGCCTTTTACTGAAAAAGTTGTCTTTTGGGGTGCAAAGATTACACAGTAACATGCTACTAAGGTGCATGATATTGGCAAAGCAAAACATTAAAATTTCAGATCTCATCGTTCTGGTTGCTCCTGATTTATAAGTGTAAAGCCACAAGTTTGGAGTCCTTGGCAATTTCTCTATAGAATATAGATATATGGGACAAGGCAAAAATACTCCTTTGTAACTACATGTTAATACTCAGTTTATGTAATGTACTGGCTTGTTAATATAGCAATGTCAAGTGAAGTCACTTACAATAGAGATAAACTAAATATTACTGCAAATATCCATGACAAAAAAAGTTACCCTTAAACAGCAGCAATGACCTTCAGATTAATTTGTCATGCCTTTTCCTTTTGATGAATCACTGAGATATATATTTAATCTGTCCAAGTTCAATTTATCTCTATCCTGAAGTCAAACAATTCAATTATATTGTGACACTTGATTCAGCTAGCAGCCTTTCTAAACAGAAGAAAAAGGACAATAGAGTTAAAGGTGTCCCTATTCACGATAACTACTTTGAAACTTCACACATCTAACACAGTGAACGTAGAATATTTGGGCAGGAGAACCTTGAGGCTATTTCCATATTGAGCCAATTCTACTTGATTTACTTTGAGGCAGTCCGAATAAGCCACAGCTTTTGAAATTTTCAAAGCTGAGATCACCTGAGATTTCCTAAAGTGTGCTCTAGGCACTCAGGAAATCAGTCCAGCAAAAAAACAAAAATTGAACCATGCAAAGCTGCTAGCTTCTTCAAAACTGCGTTAATGAAGTATGTAGAATCATCGAATGGTAAGCTTGGAAGGGCCCTCAAGGATCATCTAGTTCCAACCCCCTGCCATAGGCATGGACACCTCCCACTAGTACAGGTTACTCAAGGCCTAATACAACCTGGCCTTGAACATCTCTGGGGAGGGAGCAGCCACAACCTCCCTGGGCAACCTGTGCCAGTGTCTCACCACCCTCACTGCAAAGAACTTCCTCCTAACATCCAGTCTAAATCTCCCCTCTGCCAGTTTAAACCCATTGCCCCTTGTCCTGTCATTACAAGACCTTGTAATTAGTCCCTCCCCAGCCTTTCTGTAGGCCCCCTTCAGATCCTGGAAGACTACTAAGAGGTCTCCTTGAAGCCTCCTCTTCTCCAGGCTGAAAA
>VWZE01003984.1:23473-37232 GCA_013396675.1 Eubucco bourcierii
CCTTCCCAGCCTAAAGCTGACCTGAAAAAAAGGAGCAAAGAAGAAAGCAAAAGGGAACATGTGCTTGTTTTGATGCTTTCTGGTGGGCAAACCTGACTTTTATCATTCGTTTCAAGCCTTGGGGAGTAGGGAGTTTTTTCTTGGTTTGTTTTGCATAAGAACCACCAGGATTATGGAGTTCACTGTGGAAAACCTTTCTCTTTGGAAAAGGAAATAAGGAAAAGAGGAGATTGCTGAAAGCCTGCTCTGAAGGCCTCGGCAATCGATGGGGAAGGGACACGACGAGGCTGGAAAAGTGCAGGTTGTTTCAGAGTCGTGCATTGAAGGGAACAAAAGCTGGCACCATGAAAAGAGAGCCATAGCAGCTGCTGGAGCAGTTAGGGGAAGAGAGGCTGGCTGTGAGATGCTGGCATTTACAACAGAGTGGCTTTAGGGCACGAGGGATGCAAATGCCGAGGAGGTGTTAGGAAAAGTCCTATCAACATATTCCTTGCAAAGCAGGAGGAGGAAAACCAAAGTGACCTGTGCAGGGGATTGGAAAAAGCTGCTAGGAAGGCAAGCGGGAGCTGGCAGGCTCTGGCTGGTGGCTTTCAGGATGACTTATTGCTGCTAGCTGAGGGGAGGAGAGGAGAGAACTGAGCATAAAGAGCAGAAGACAGCAAGGAGAGATCCAACACAGTATTAGCTTGTTCGCCTCTAAAGCTGCTTTCATGCTGAATGTGGACCTGTTGTGTTTCTGACGCACCTTGAGCTTGTCCCACTGGCTGCAGTCACTGGTGGTCCCCTAGGAAAACCCTTCTTTCACACATTTATGGCATATCAGGGGCTGCTCTGCACATCAGAGCTCTGCTTGGCTGCAGCTGGGCTTGCAGACAAGGTGGGAAGGGCAGATGTGCCTCTGTGGTGGCCTTTTAATGGGGACCTGTACACGAATTAACCCTGTCACACAGCCACTGACCCCCGACCATGAGGAAGAAATGTGAGAGGTTTAGCAACCTGCTCTGCTGACAAGTGAAGTGAAATGGGGAGCTGGGGAAATTGTAGTCACAGAATGGTTTCTTTTGGAACAGGACTTCAGATGTTTTATCCAACCCTCATGCAGCAAGCAGGGACATAGAATCATAGAATGGTAAGGTTGGAAGGGACCTCAAAGATCATCTAGTTCCAACCTCCTGCCATAGGCAGGGACACCTCCCACTAGAACAGGTCACTCAAGGCCTCCTCCAACCTGACCTTGAACACCTCCAGGGAGGGAGCAGCCACAACCTCCCTGGGCAACCTGTTCCAGTGTCTCACCACCCTAACAGTAAACTTCCTAACATCCATTTTAAATCTCCTCTCTGCCAGTTCAAACCCATTGCCCCTTGTCCTGTTGTTGCACGACCTTGTCAATAATCCCTCCCCAGCCTTCCTGTAGGCCCCCTTCAGATACTGGAAGGCTACTCTAAGGTCTCCTGGAAGCCTTCTCTTCTCCAGGCTGCAGAGCCCCAACTCTCTCAGTCTGTCCTCATAGGAGAGCTGCTGTAGCCCTCTGAGCATCTTGGTGGCCTGCTCTGGACCTGCTCCAACAGTTCAATGTCCTTCCTGTGCTGGAAAAGAGTGTTCAGAGCCCAGTCCAAACTGACCTGCAGTATTTCCAGTGATGCACAATCCACCCCCTCTGTGGGCAACCTGAGCCAGTCTTTCATCATAAAGCAATGTCTTCCTTACAATAACAGCCCTTTTAGTATGAATTGCTGCTGGTCATTTAGGAAATGCTACATGGAGGTCCCTCATCTTTCAGCTTGGATAGACTTGGAGGGTCAGACACTTGCAACTCTAGGAGATACCACTCAAACCTGGTTCTTTTGGGAATCTCATCCTTGAGTCCTGGGATGAGAAAAAGCATTCTTAGGGCACTGGTCAGCTGTGTGATGACAGGAATGTTGATGGCTCCAAAATGACTTAAGATATTGGATCACAGTAGCCCCAGGGGTGAGCCAACAGAGGATGGGAAAAGTCAAGAAGGGAATTTGCAAACAGCGCTGTGAAGTCAGTGAAGCAGAATGTGAGGATGAGCCTCCAGTGAGAGGATCCGAATCCCTCTGGATAGAGGTGAGTCTGGTCTGCTTTATTCCCACTGGGATGTTCACAGGAGCAAAGCCTGCCACACTACTTGTGGAGAGCATGCTGGGGAGACCCATCTTTGTTAGGGCTGGCACAGAGCTAGCATATCTCTCTCATCACCCTGGGCCATTTCTGAGCAGCTCTTTTGTTTGCTGGAGCAAAACCCAGGTCTCCTGTGAAGGGCAGGGCAGCTGGGGCCACCATCTGACATGAAAAGGCCCCAGGGATAAAGGCAAGCTCTGGCAGCCTGGTTTCACACAAAGGGGAATAAACATCTGGAATAGGTTAACAAGTGAGGTGGCTGAAGCTGTGCTATAAATAAGACTATAAATAAGTTCAAGAGGTGTGTCAACAGGCTGCTGGGGAAACACAGAAAAACCAGAGGCGAGGAAGGGATTGAGGATATTAACATGAGGGTGGAGGGACCCAAAAAAGGGAAAATAAGAGGGAGAAGCAGCCTGGGCTCTCTATGCTGGGAGTTGGAGGAGAGAGCTATTTCTGACCAGTGTTTGAGAAGGACAGAGAACTGCTTGAGAAGGTACAGCAAAGGGCTACAAAGATGATGAGAGGACTAGAAGATGTGTCTTAGGAAGAAAAGCCGAGGGACTTGGGGCTTTTTAGCCTAGGGAAGAGAAGACTGACTGCTTAGAAGTACTTAAACGGTGTTAGGAGGATGGGGGCAGTTTTTTTCCACTGGTGTCCAGTGGCAGAAAGAGGAGGTAACACGCACCAACGTGAACATAGGAAGTTCCATCTAAACATCAGGAGGAACTTTCCTACTTTGAGAATGACAGAGCAGTGGAATATCTGTCCAGAGAAGTGGTGTCCACCTCTGGTGTCATTCAAAACACACCTGGATGCCATCTTATGCAACCTGCTCTGGGTGAGCCTGCTCTGGCAGGGCATTTGGACTAGAGGATCTCCAAAGATCACTTCCAACCTCTACAGTTCTGTGATGTGTCTGAACCAGCAGTGACTGGTCCCTTCAGCATGAGGCAGGTTTTGCCCCTAAAATGGGAGGGTATTGAAGAGAGTTGGCAGCACGGTGTAAGGAATTGAGTACTACGGCCCTCTAATTTTGGAGCTGCTCTAGGAGATGGGTGTGTGCGTTTAGATGCTTGTATGATCAAAAATACATCTGGAGGGTGGTGATGTCCTCTGCATGGCATCCTGCAGAGAAGGAAAAGGGTGAGGAGGAGTGTCAAAGCCCAGAGAGGCCTCCATAAAATCTCCCTCTACAGTAAAGCATGAAGAAATGATGTAGTGATGGAGGGAGGACCTGTATCAGCAGAGTAGCTTCACTGTGGTGATGCTTGGGGTCTGACGGGGACAGAGAGCTGTGAGAAAAATCAGAGCAAACTCATACCTCAGCTCCTCAAAATGTTAATTTCACACTCCTTGTACAAAGATATGTAGTCAACAACCTTGGGGAGAAGGGAACCTTGGGTTCAAGTAAATCACTTTGATGTAGCAGATGGTTTTTGGGGCTGCCTTGGCCAACCAGCTCTTAAGCATCTGCAGTATGACTAAAGTTCAGCAAAGCCATGAATCAATCTTTTCTGTGGTTTTTGTTTTTTTTTTCCCCTGCATAACATACTTCTTCAATAACTCTGTACTGGAAAATCCCAGCACTTAAGCAGGAGACACATCCTGAGCTTTACACAGGAAGATGTTTCCAAAATTCTCACATGGACAAGCATCTCCCAGCCAAATAGAGAAAACATCCTATGCTGTGAGAATTGCAGGTTCAGCCAAACTGATTTTATTAGCTGTAGCAGCCACTATTTTGGCTTCCATGTTGGGAAATGGGCTGGGAATCTCCAGAGTGAGCAGACAAGGTTTGTTAAACTGGGATTTTAAGTCGTGTTAGTGCTGGGTTGAACTTACCAAGATGCAGCTGATGGGTTTTAGGGGATTTCTGATGCTTGTCCTGACAACGTAACTCTTGGTGCCTGTTCTGACTGCCCAGAGACTGGCATGATCCTTGAGGTCCCTTCCAACCTTACTATTCTATGATTCACAACAGAAAGGAGACATCAGATCCCCTGCATTGCTTACTTTGAAAATAAATCTTTTCTGCTGCCCAGGTGAACACTGTAGAGATCTGTCTATCTTGCAGAAGTGACAGTGCATCTTTTCTTCAGCTGGGTTGGGACTTCTTTCCCCACCTTGGCCACAGCAGGCCTTTTAGATGCTCTAGGCAAAAGAAAGCCCAGTTTTGGGATGGAATTGCAAACACTAATGGTTACAACCTGATCCAGGGAGATGGTGGAGGCCCCACCCCTGAGACATTCACAGAATCACAGAATGTCAAGGGTTGGAAGGGACCTCAAAAGCTTATCCAGTCCAAACCCCCTGCCACAGCAGGATCTCCTAGAGCAGATCACACAGGAATGCATCCAGACAGGTTTTGAATATCTCCAGAGAGGGAGACTCCACAACCCCCTGGGCAGCCAGTTCCAGTGTTCTGTCACCCTCACAAGGAAAAGGTTTTTCCTCATGTTTCCATGGAACTTCCTATGCATCACCTTCCACCCATTCCCCTTGTACTGGCACTGGGCATCACTGAGCAGAGCCTGGCTCCAGCGTCTTTGGCACTCACCCTTTATATTTTTATAGACATGAATGAGGTCACCTCTCATTCTCCTCCTCTCCAAGCTGAAGAGCTCCAGCTTCCTCATTCTCTCCTCAAAAGGAAGATGTCATCTCATTAATGATGCCATGAAACAATGTCATCTACTTAAAGAAAACCCTGCTCAGTGCTGGAGAGGGGCAGGAGGAGTTGGATGAGATGTCCTTTGAGTGTCCTTTCTTCAAACCTGATGCAATTCTATGATTCCAGCAGCAAAATGACTTCAGAGACAATGTGTCTGTGGTGGAGCTTGTTGGTGGAAGTTAAAACACTGAAGGAACATTTCTGGCAATGACTGTCATGACTGTGAATGCTGCTATGTCTGGGCAGGTAGGTGTGTTTTTCTGTGAGTCTCCAAAACTCAACTGACATGCAGGTGCTTAAGTCCCTTTTACAGGTCTGGGCCTTGGTGCAAATGTTTCCTTTCCAAGTTTCCCCTACAACGCATCCAGAAAGTAACTTAATGTGATGTTAGCCTGTAGATATCACAGCCCAGTGAAAGCATCATCAGATGGTTTCTTGAAGTTAATTCATCCATTCATTATTAATGTGTGCCTGGAATTTCAATTTACTCTCATTAAAATGTGATTGATGGTAAAGATACATCAGATTACAGTCACACCGTGCCGGCTCTTTCCTTACACTCAGCAGAACAAGCCAAGCTCTGCTTTGTGGCCAAAATCAGGTCTTTTGCTTTGTTGTCTGTGCAGAAGTGGGATTTTGTTTGCTCTATAGTTACTGCTTCTCCTTTGCCTCTTTCTAAACACAAGTTGCTGCTGTTTCGTTGCCATGCTGTAAATTGGCAAAATTGGTAAGAAATGCAGAAAAAAACCCCATAGGAATATCACTACTGGGCTTGCAGTTTTGATGCAGGCACAGTAAAGAGATGCTGAAGGGGTTAGTGCTGCTACCCCAATACCCAAAGCTGCCAAAGAGGAACTTCTCTGTTAAAGAGAGCAACCTCGCCGTGTCTGTCCTCCTCCCCCTCCAAACGCGGGCGGTGATTTCCCGCATTGCCTGGCCAGCCTCCAAGCTATGCTCTGAGCCAAACCCTGGCCTGTAGTTATGCAGGAGTTAAGGCCTCATTAGTTTCTTATTCCCATATCAGCAGGATGTTAGCAGGCTCTGAATTGGCCAGCTGGTTTCTGGAGGTGAGCCAGCCAGCAGCAGCGCAGGGCTTGGTTGCCCACAGCAGGCGCTGATGCCACTGGAGAAATGCATTTCACATGCATCCCATGATACCACTGCCAGCTCTCCTCCTTTCATGGGTTCCCACTTGAGTTAAGTGGAGGGTCCCAGGAGCTCCATACCAGACTCCACTGTTGATCTAGGCTCCCTGGTAGATGCTTCTCCACCAGCCACTTCTCTCTTTGTCTGTCCCCTGCTCTCCAAATTCCCAGATGTCCTGATGCAGAATAAGCTCTTCTTGGTTGCTTGGCACCCTGGAGAGCTGCCTGTAATCTTTCATGTTGTGTTGGATGGTGCCCTTCTGCATGAGGAAAACATCTAAAGAGTTGGCTACCCTTTCATCTCTTGAGCCAAACTTTCAATGCTAAGTCAGAGCCAGCAGGGTCTAACCTGGTCTTCAGATCTCCTGGTCAACTCCAGCCTCAGCCTGCAGCCAGCCAGTCTTTTCATCTAGCACCAGTGCAAAAGCTGCTGGCAAGAGCTTTTCTTCCCTTATATGTGGGTGGGGGAAGCACCACTGCAAATCATGCTTGAAATTCAAGGTGGCAGGAAAGCTCTGAAATGCCTTTGAAAGGCTGAGCAAACCATTTATGCAAAGCTGTGCAGCCCATGCCTGGAGAAAGGAGAGCTGCTGGTGTCCCAATGTGATTGGTTTGGGGTTTTTTTTCACCTGTTCCCTCTTGATCTCCTTCATGCCTTCATTTTTTTGGGGGCTGTTCTCAGATCTCCTCAGTAATCTGGTCCACATGTTTATTATCCTCCCAGTGGAAGCCACACCAGTGTTCACACCACACGCTTCCACCTTGCTGTGTTTTCCCAGCGTGCAGTGGTTTGCTAGGAGGAATTTCAAGCCCTTTTATAATTCCAAAGGTGGCAATTAGATCACTGCCTCCCAACTGCCTCTTGCAATGAAAATAAACTCTCATTTCCTTTACTCTCCCTCATACCAACACCCAAGAATTTTTGAATGCTTTGTATCATTCTCCAAAGGTCTGTCCCTCCAGGGTAATTGCAGAATATCTGAGGCAAGGTCATGGGTCACATACGTGATCCTCTAGGTGAGATGTAGCCATTCCTCTGCAAAGCAAAACCTGTCATTGCCCCTGGTTTGCACACCATTCCCCTTGTAGCTCATTTACCATCTCATTTGCTCTCTTTTCTGAAACATTACAAATGAGGAAGGTTTTCTGCCCCAGGAAATTAAGTGCTTTGGCTCTCACGTGAAGAACACAGTGTCTGAGTCCTTCCCTCTTTCTCTGCGGTCTTTCTATTTCCCTGTGGGTAAGTGGGAGATATGATTGCTAAGCCAGTCTGGTCCTCAGTATACATCTTGTGTTGCAAGGTGGTGGTGGGTTTGTGAAATTACCCACTGAGAAATGGAGAGGAATTTTTCCAGGCTGCTTTGAGTTTCCTTGAGGACCATTTATTGAATTGCATCTAGACACGAAATCACCGCATCACAGAATGGTGGAGGCTGAAAGTGTTGGAAGTGACCTCTAGGGATCATCTAATCCAATCCCTCAACCCAAGCAGGTTCCTCTAGAGCTGGCTGCACAGGACTATGTCCAGGCAGACTTGGAATCTCATCAGAGGAGACCTCACAGCTCCTCTGGCCAACCTGGGTTGCAGTTCAGTTCTAAACCCATGTTCAAGTGGAACTTCCTTTGTTCCAGTTCATGCCTCTTGTGCGGTCTTCGGGTACTATCAAAGCAAGTATGGCCACATCCTCTTGTCATCCTTTAGATATTGACAGGTCTTTGGGTACTATCAAAGCAAGTATGGCCACATCCTCTTGTCATCCTTTAGATATTGACAGGTCTTTGGGTACTGTCAAAGCAAGTATGGCCACATCCTCTTGTCATCCTTTAGATATTGACAGGTCTTTGGGTACTTTGGGTACTATCAAAGCAAGTATGGCCACATCCTCTTGTCATCCTTTAGATATTGACAGGTCTTTGGGTACTTTGGGTACTATCAAAGCAAGTATGGCCACATCCTCTTGTCATCCTTTAGATATTGACAGGTCTTTGGGTACTTTGGGTACTATCAAAGCAAGTATGGCCACATCCTCTTGTCATCCTTTAGATATTGACAGGTCTTTGGGTACTTTGGGTACTATCAAAGCAAGTATGGCCACATCCTCTTGTCATCCTTTAGATATTGACAGGTCTTTGGGTACTTTGGGTACTATCAAAGCAAGTATGGCCACATCCTCTTGTCATCCTTTAGATATTGACAGGTCTTTGGGTACTTTGGGTACTATCAAAGCAAGTATGGCCACATCCTCTTGTCATCCTTTAGATATTGACAGGTCTTTGGGTACTTTGGGTACTATCAAAGCAAGTATGGCCACATCCTTTTGTCATCCTTTAGATATTGACAGGTCTTTGGGTACTTTGGGTACTATCAAAGCAAGTATGGCCACATCCTCTTGTCATCCTTTAGATATTGACAGGTCTTTGGGTACTTTGGGTACTATCAAAGCAAGTATGGCCACATCCTTTTGTCATCCTTTAGATATTGAAAGGTCTTTGGGTACTTTGGGTACTCTCAAAGCAAGTATGGCCACACTCTCTTGTCATCCTTTAGATATTGACAGGCATTGAGTAGATCCCTTTTCAATCTTCTCTTCTCCATGCTAAGAAGTCCCAGGTCTTTCAGCCTTTTCTTAAAAAGATGCTCTAGTCACCTCAACATTTTTATATCCATCTATTGGATTCTCTCCAGTAGTTCCCTGCCCCTTTTGAACTGGTTACAGTATTCCAGGTATGGCCTCACCAGGGCAGAGTAGAGGGAGAGGAGAACCTTCCTCGACCTACTGGCCACACTCTTCTTAATGAAACCCAGGGCACCATTGACCTTCTTTGCCACGAGGATACATTGCTGGCTTATGGTAATCTTGTCCACCAGCACTCTCAGGTCCTTCTCCACATAGCTGCTTTCCAGCAGGTCAGCCCCTAACCTGTACTGGTGCAGGGCATATTGCTTTCCATATGCAGAACCCTACTCTTGCTCTTGTTGAACTTTATTAGTTCCCCTCTGCCCAACTGTCCAGCCTGGCCAGGTCCTGCATTCAGGCAAAATTCCAGCTCTGTACAGCAACGTTTTACAGACTTATATTTTGCTGAGTGACTCACAGTAAAATGTTTTCAAGGGATGGACTCTGCAATGGTGTGACCTTACAAGGGTGTTCATGGATGTCTCAAGGCATTAAATGCCACTTTCTGAAAAGCTATGGAAACTCAGCAGAGATTGCATCAAACTTATCTCCACAAAAATAAGAAACCTAAAGTCTGTAGGAGCTGAGCAATTAAACAGAGAGAGGGAATCCAAAGAGCCTGTTTGTGAAGGAGATTTGCAAATCCCAGCAATATTTTGGGGTAGGTGAGGCAGAGACTTAATAGGAAGAAAATATCCCTCATGTTGTGGGATCAAGTAGTGAGGGGATCAAGCACAGCATTTCTTTCAGAGTCAGAAGGAATTGCTGCTGAAAGTAAAGATCTCAGCAATCTGTCTGAGTGGCCCTTTGGGTTGCTGTTCCTTCATGCTAATAACTTTGAACAAAGGGAATTCAACAGAAATTTCACCAGCAAGTGGCGCCAGACCTGTGCTGTCAGGCAGGAAGCTTGGTGTAGATTTAAGATGTTTGTGATCTTCAGCTTGAGTAATGCAGAAGACCTCATGGCCATGCTGTCAGGTCCTCCAAATTGCAAAATTCAAACCTTCTGGCTGCTGGCTGTGACTTCAGGTGTACACTAAAAAATCATTAACTGCTTCTTTGGGCTTTTTATGTGAGCCATCAGACTCTGAGATGGGAGCATTATCTCAATGCCCTCGTGTTGGAAACTTGTCACTTCTTTCTTTAACAAAAGAGCTGGATGCAAAGAGATTCATCAGGAATAGTGTGGCCAGCAGGAGCAGGGAGGTCATTCTCCCCCTGGACTCTGCACTGCTTAGGCCACACATTGAGTACTGTGTCCAGTTCTGGGCCCCTCAATTTAAGAAGGACATTGAGGTGCTTGAGCGTGTCCAGAGAAGGGCAGTGAGGCTGTGAGAGGCCTCGAGCACAGCCCTATGGAGAGAGGCTGAGGGAGCTGGGATTGGTTAGCCTGGAGAAGAGGAGGCTAAGGGGAAACCTTCTTGCTGTCTACAACTACTTGAAGGGTGCTTGTAGCCAGGGGGAGGTTACCTTCTTCTCTCAGGCAAGCAGCATCAGAACAAGAGGACACAGTTTGAAGCTGTGCCAGGGGAAGTTTAGGCTGGAGGTGAGGAGAAAGTTGTTGACTGAGAGAGTCATTGGCTGCTGGAATGGGCTGCCCAGGGAGGTGGTGGAGTCAGCGTCCCTGGAGGTGTTCAAGGCAGGTTTGGACGTGGCACTTGGTGCCATGGTCTGGTCTTGAGGGCTGTGGTGATGGGTTGGANCATGGTCTGGTCTTGAGGGCTGTGGTGATGGGTTGGACTTGATGAGCTTTGAGGTCTCTTCCAACCCTGGTGATACTGTGAGACTGTGAAAGATTGGGTTGTGAAGAGCCCTATAGTTAGGGGACGATTTCTCTCCTGCTTCAGAATGTGTTTGGTGGTTGCATTAAGCCCTTGAATGTTTCACAAGCAGAGAGTAAACACAGAGTTTTCTTCTTGCTTCTTATGTGTAGGAGCTCTGAGAGCAGATAAAACTGCTTTCAATTTCACAGAATCACAGAATCAATCAGGTTGGGAAAGACCTTTGAGATCATCAAGTCCAACCTATCACCCAACAACTAAACCATGGCATCAAGTACCACATCCAGTCTCCTTTTAAACAGATCCAGGGATGGCAAATTGGTTGTGGCAATTAACAAGGCAGGAATTCTAAAATATGATATGCTATAAAATTAGGAGTATAGAATTATACTATACATATTATAAAATTATACATGCTATAACCTTATACATATTATAAAAACATGCATATTATAAAATCATATATATTATAAAATGCTATATGTTATAAAATGATATCTATTAAAAATTATATGCATTATAGAATTGTCTATATTATAAATTATATCTATTACAAAACTGTATATATGATAACATTATATCTATCACAAAATTATATATATAATAGAATGACATATAGGGCAAAATTATAGTAGAAATATATATTTTAAAATATATATATTAAAATGCTATATGTTACAAAATTATATATATTATAAAATGATATATATATTACAAAATAAAAAAATGTTATAAAATAGAATTTTATTTCCCAAAAGCCCCACCCACAAACTATATACAAACCAGTTACATTTGGGTGCTAATTCGGTCAGGAAAATCTTCACAAGGATGCTTGTAGGCAATTTAGTAATTTAGGAAAATCAGAAAACTGGAAAAAGTTTAGCCACAAAACAACTTTGCCCCACTTACAAATAAAAGGCAGCCTGGAGCCCTAGGGGATGTCTGTGCTACTCCTGGTGGTGGAGCAGGAGTTGCAGATGGTCTCTTGGTTCCTTTGTGACAGTGTCTGGGACTATGAATTATAATCCAGCAGTGGATCAATGTGGCACAGGGTCCAACGCGAGTAAACAAGGCACAGTGCAAACTGACTGCAGACACAGCTTCCACAGGCACAGATGGTGGGGCAGAGCAGGGCAAAGCCAGGCTGCTTGGCAGTGTGCCCACCAACGGCGGCAGTTTATGGCAGAGGCAGGTCCCTGCAGCAGGCAGGCAGGATGCGGCGGTCCGAAAGCAGGGACTGTGTGCTTTCTCCTCACTGTTCTTCCAGATGTGATCTTAGTGGTCAGGCTGTGCTTTTATCAGCATGCCACTTGGTAGTTGTTTTACTTTGATGGTCTTAAAGTAAACCAGAGCCTTTGTGTATATTAGCAGGGCTAATTATCAGGGCTAGACTGAAGGAAGTAGCAGAAAGTTAATATACAAGTACAGAAGGGATTAGGGATTATTTATTTCTTGTACAGATTCCAAGGCACCAGCACAAGCTGAGAGCTGCACACAGACTCCCAGGACATGAAGCAGTGACTTCCAGTAGAGGTTCTGACAGTGACTTCCAGTAGAGGTTCTGACAGAACTCAGTTTGCAGCACTCACACCGCTAATAAACCCTTGAGTTAGAGAAAACTCTGAGTTCTGTGATGATGATGATTATTATTATTGATGAGTTTAAACTGGAAGGGGGTAGATTTAAACTGGATGTTAGGAGGAAGTTCTTGACAGTGAGGGTGGTGAGACACTGGAACAGGTTGCCCAGGGAGGCTGTGGCTGCTCCCTCCCTGGAAGTGTTCAAGGCCAGGTTGTTTGAGGCCTTGAGTGAGCTGTACTAGTGGGAGGTGTCCCTGCCTATGGCAGGGGATTTGAACTAGATGATCTTTGAGGTCCCTTCCAACCTAAACCATTCTATGATTCTATGCTCCTCAAGATCCCCCTCAAGGTCCCTATCTGCTTAATGATGAGGTCTACAAAATTGTTTCCTCTTTAAAAATTCCACAGTGGTGGTGGAGTAGGAGTTTCGGATGGTCCCTGGCTCTTTTGTAGCAGTGTTGGAACCACTCAGCATCTTGATAGCTACTGAGAGGCTTCTAGACCTTCCCAGGCTCTAGCAGGATGCTGGGAAAGAAGCATACAATCTCTGACCTTATCCTGGTTCCTCTTGGCACAGAGGTTTGCAGAGGTGCAGGCAGGATCTCTTGCAGATGTGCAGAGAGCACAGTGTCAGTGGCACTTCTCACCACGTTGTGAGGCACTTAATGCTTTCTGGTAAACTTGAGGCACTTAAGTTTCCAGGTAGTTCAAGCCAAAAACATCAGTGATAAGCTCATCCGAAGCATGAGGCAGAGCAGAACACGCTGTCCAAGCCAAGAGCAGTGAGGCAGAGAAGGTTGCCTGAGCAGAGCAGAGCAGAGCAGAGCAGAGCAGAGCAGAGCAGCACACACTGAGGCAGAGCAGTGAGGCAGAGGCAGCATAACTGCTTGCAACTTAGCTCCATTTATATTATTCACCAGAGTGTAATGGCTCCTTTGGCCACAGAGATTCACCAATCAGAATGGCACTTGCCAAACTGACCATATTAGGTGAAACCAGGCCTCACTTACCCTTATTTGGGCAGGACACTAACAAGTACCTAAACACCTGTGGGTATCTGTTTATCACTTTGGAAGGGGACATAATGGCCCAGGAATTTGTCTTCTTCCCACTCTTGTTTCCCCCATCAACAGAAGGGCGTTGCAAGCCAGGACATATTAAGTCTATTAGCCTACCATGACAGACAGTGACTCCAGCACTTCCCTGGGCAGCCTGCTCCAATGGCCAATCACTCTTTCTGTGAAGAATTTTTTCCCAGCATCCAGCCTAAACCTCACCTGGCACAACTTTGAGACTGTGTCCCCTTGTTCTGTCACTGGTTGTCAGAACAATCTTGGCAAGATGCTTTCTTTTTATATATGATAATGAACTTTCCCCTTATAGAAATGGAGGGCACATGGCCAAAAATATGTGGCAGATTTCTTTCTCCTTGACAGTGAACTAACCTTGTGTTGGGTATAGCACAGCACTCAAAAGTGATATCCAATGGCATTCAAGAAAAGACTGGATGAGGCACTTAGTGCCATGGTCTACTGGGTGATAGGTTGGACTGGATGATCTTGGAGGTCTCTTCCAACCTGACTGATTCTGTGATTCTATAATTCATTGGGTAGTTTGCTGCTCGGTAGCAGTTCTGTCTTACACCTTAGGTTTCCAGCTTTTCCCTCATGTCCATAGTGTCCAATGTATCTGTACCACTGTTATGGTAAGAAAGGACCACGACGATGCTCAGAGGGCTGCAGCAGCTCTGCTA
>VWZE01003985.1:0-23906 GCA_013396675.1 Eubucco bourcierii
AATATCATTGTGTTATGATTAAAGAAAAAATCACTTTAATATAATGTATGTGAAGGTTTGGGAGTTGCCCACCCCCCCACACTTTGTAAAATGACCCAGACTAGAACTCAGGCAGTTGGAAGTTAAGTGATGAAGCTCTATTTACAGTTTTGCACAATGTACAAGCAGATATATACATTATATACAGGAATATTTACAGAAATCTACAAATAAAAGGTAATACAGCAACACAACTCCCCTCCTAGAAATCAGAACCCCAAGGAGGGGCTCCCAACCATCCTTCCATCTTCTCCCCACCCCTGTACCTTACCCCAAGGTTTGCCTTACGCGCAAGGTAAATTAAGAGGATCGACCGGGGAGGTTAGAAGAAAAGTGGTTAGTGAGGATTAATCGACAGAGGAGCCAGAGCCAGAAATTGCTAGATCGCCCCAGCAGCTCCTGTTCCAGCAAGCGACAGAGAGAGACTGACTTATCTAATATTTTGGTTATTGTTCCCAAACAATTTCTTAGCAAGCATATGAGTGAAGTAGACATCATGATGTTTTCCTTTCACAACCTATAGTGTAATTTTCTCTATTAAAATATTCTAATTAGCCTCTATCCAGCACACTCCCCCCAATACAGACGGAGGGAGAGCAGAAAACAATGCCTGGGCAAACCAGGACATGTACAAGCCTATTTTGGCCTGCTTAGGCCTACCATAACATAGGGAGAGAGAGAACATAACAATTTTGATTCCTTCACAAGGTCATGTGGTTTGGGAAGAGATACTGGAGGCAATTCTCAGCACTGAATTGTTATGGTAGCTTAATTCAATAGACTATATAGCTCCAAATTTAGTCTGTGTTAGCTTCCAATGTGCATTTCCCACAGTGATAAAACACTTGAAACTTTCTATAAACGTTTTCTAGCCCTGATGCATACCAGTGCAAACAAAGCCCTCATCTGACAGGGACTGTGAGCACATGAAATAGGGACATGCATTAGAGAAAATGACAATAATGCATAAAGCTCCCTGAGCCCACTTTTGTAGTTATTTTCTTACTATCTAAAGTGTTATGAAATTGCTCTGTATGGAAAAGGTAGATATACAGAGTCATTGTCTAAGAACCATGATGGTTACTCTATCTTAGTTAAGATTGACAAATGTCTTACTAAATGGGCATTTAAATATATTAATATCTAATTTTTATATACATTTAACCATTTTTGCCAAGACTAGCAAGACTAAAAAAAATGTTGTAAAGGTACTCCCCAAGCAGCATAAAAAGCATTCTGGATTCTGGAACTGTAGTCATTACATATGGTATCTTCTGCATAAATAATATAGTATTATGTTTGTAACAGACAAAACCAGTAAATCAAAGAAAATTGCCCACCTGCTGCAGGCAACTTGTCAAAATGTGAATCTGTGCAACTGTCTTCTTGGAGCTTAATACAGTGATATGAGACCCTGTAGCATCCAGGGAGTGAGAGAGAAAAGAGGAAGAAGATCACATAAAATACATACTGAGCTCCTCAGATTTCTCATGGCAGGGTTTTTAAATGTAACATCAGACCGTGCACCATTAAGTTAACATCACTTATGCTACCAAAATGTTTGACATAGGTTATAACATATGATTTACAAAATGTGACTACTGTATTTTAAGCAGCTTAGATCTGGGAAAAACATGTTAAACCTGAGGTCAAGAATGTAACCTGATCAAACTTTACATCAGTTATGCTCATTGAAAAATCTTGAGTGAGGAAAGAGAGGAAATTATTAATATCCTCTATTGGTGGGTGCCCCAACAATCAATCAGAGTATTGTAAGCCCCTAGAATGTGAGGGCAACCATAAAGAAATGCACCAGACATAGTGAACCAGGAGACTACCCAGACTACACTATCTACCCTTCATATCCAGAAAGGCAGGGGCACAGTTGGATGAGGAAACTTGAGAAAGATCCCTCTCTAACAACAACAACAACAAAAACATTCCTCAAAACGATAGGCACAAATCCTCATTCCCTGGCTGCTGCAGAAAGGAAAGTATCTCTAAGCTCCCTCCAAGGCAAGTTGCAGAACCAAGGGCTAGCCTTGCAAATGAACTGAGACACTGCAGCAAGCAAAAGAAACCCACGTGGGGGCTACCTAAAGGGAAGAAGGTGTTTTGGTAAGTGACAAACAGTACTTCTTTGCAAATTGGAAAAGATACATGTAAAAGTTTCCAGATAGATGGTTCATACACATATCATATCTGTGCAGCAAGAAATTGGTAGTTCTACCATGTCTGAAACTGTATAAGGGAACAGCAGTACCATGGCAAGGCACTGGGTTGTTTGTCACATACTACACTCAGGTGAGTCACCTGGAGGAAAAATCCTCTTTGCCTTAAGGGAATGAATATAATGGAAAGCTCCAGACATTTGTTTAAGCTGTACTTAGGACACTGGCAGGTATGGTCTTTTTCATGTCTCTATTTTGCTGGTTTAAACTTTGAGTTCCTCAATCCAAAATAATTAAATTACATAAGTGTAAATGAGAATAAAATTAAATTTAACAGTTTGAAAAGGGGAAGAGGAAAACACATACTGAAATCTTCTAGAAATATATTTTTACATGAACTCTGGCATTGTCACACTTTAATTGATTCATCTTTTGTGAACTGTACTTTTTTGTTTCATTCAGCACTCCTAAGACTGCTTCTCTAAAGTGCACATAACGTTCAGAGATGTGTTTTTGTAATCTTATGTGGTTACTCTTTCAGCTCCAGTGCTGTCACTGTGATTTTAATTTGTCAATCTGCTGTTCAGTGAAATGCTGTAGGAACACTTTAAAGCTTAATCCCATCACTTATTTCTTCACATGTCAGTGACAGTCTTCTGTATTTGTCAAACCAAGTTAAATGACACTCCCAAAATGTATACAGTACCACTAATAAATTGGATAATCAATCACGGGTCTCTGGTTTGACAGTAATACCTTTGAACATGCTGAATTTAAAACACATTTTTAAGAAGCAGGACTCATTAATCTTGCAGTAAGAACAAAATACCATGTGGACATCAAGAATTTCCTGGTCACTCTACACAATTAAAGGACATCCTGGGAAATGGTTAGGCCTCTGGAAAGCTTTTTCATCACCTTACTATAAAAGGTTCCAAAGAGGAACAAGTAATTGGAGATTACTTTCAACGACAGCAAAAAACAGTTCAGCAGGAGGAGGAGAAAGGTCAGGGAAATATTAAGTAGATTCACTCATGTTTCTTTACATAAAAATGCTACCATTGTGTCTCTAAAAAGCATTATGGTAACGGTGTTAAGCACAGAATGTCCCTGCAGCCACAGTAAGTAGTTTATATTTGGAATAATTCTACTACTTATCTGTACAGCAAACTAACTGTACAGCAAATTATTTGGTCTAAATTTTGCCTGGAAATTCCTATACCACTCGTGCCTATTTGGATGCCATAAACAGCTCCCAGACCAGATGATCCCCAAAGCCTGAATATTGGTCTTTATGTCCTTGATATCCTCTGCTTCACAAGGTTTACCTAATCCTCTACAAGATAGTATCACATTGACCTAATTATCTGGTCATGTATATGCAACTTTGAATATTTGCCCAAGTTCTGCCTAAAATTAAGGTTGAAGTTCAACAGTTTTTCCTACAATATACTTCACTGGGAAAATAGTTCTTGGGTATCCTGGGTTTGGCTGGGATAGGGTTCTAGGATGAGATGCCCATGGGGAATTTATGTTGGACAGTAGAAGAAACTTCTTCATGGAAATGATTCTGAAACACTAGAACAGGCTGCCTAGGAAGGTGGTTGAATCCCCATCCTTGGAGGTGATTCAGAGAGGCAGATATGTGGTGCTGCGGTATGTGGTTTTACCACCAGACTTGGTCGAGTTAGATAATGGTTGGAACTGGTGAGCATACGGGTCTTTTTCAACCAAAACTATTATATGAGTTTTTCACAAGAACCTGGGAGGGACCACACCCAAGGTAACCAACCAAACCATCCAGTGGATTTCTTGATACCATACTGATATCACCTCCACTATACAATGGGAGGAGTGGCCTAAGCAGGCTACCCCATGGGGTAGTGGTGGTGGTTTGGTGAAGTTTGACACGTGGTAGGCTGGCCGGGTGAGTGCATTGTGTCTGTTGTGTTTTGTGTCACTCTCTCTGTATATTACATCTTTCATATTATAGTTATTCCTGATATTTTTTCTTCATGCTTTTCTATTAACTCTCCTTGTCTCAGACTATAGGGTTTTTGCATTGTGTTTCTGATTTTCCTTCGCACTCTGCTGGGGTGGAGACTGAATGGGAAGAGTAGATGAGAGTTAAATGGATGTATCTGAGGATGGAAAAAATTACAGATTAATCATTTGAAAAGAAATTCTGCCTAGTACTTGCAGAAAGATAATTTAATGGAGAATGGAGTACTGTATGTCAGTGATTTTATTTATACATGTCCTGCTTGTACAAAGTGTATCTTTCCGGATTAGATATGCAAAAAAATTTTCCATTTTGCAGAAAAATTTCTCCATTTATGGTACTACATTCCTTGCTCTACTTTTTAAACCTGCCTCCATACATCTCCCCCACCTTGTGAAAAAAAATCTATCTTGCACTTATTAATTGAATAAATGTACAGAATTATAATACATTGTTAACTTGTGGTTACAAAATTATTATGAAAATATATTTGTAATTGCAACTTACAAATAGTAGGTTATGTTCAACCACTTGACGTTTTGGGACAAGTGGTTAGGAATTTTGGTGGTTATTTTTTGGGTTTAGTTATATCTGCACTCACAACTGCATTATGGAAATGAATGTAAAATACTTTTCTGCAATTACTTTTCTTCTTCCAACTCACCTTTTTTTTCTTTTTTTTTTTTTTTCCTGTAAACTTCCAAGAATGTCAGTTGAAGGAATTACTGACAAATTTGTTCTTTTGGCAGTAAGTATGTGGGCAAAAAGCAAGCTCTGGAGAACATTTCTTTCTCTGCAGAATATGCAGCCTGAAATGGAAAACAGAAGCTGCCTTCCATTTTTATCAACATCTTCAGCTTTAACTAAAATTGAATCATCTCTAAAGTAAAGGTGGAATTTAGCCCACCCATTTGATTCGTGTGTTTGGGGAATGTAGCTATCCACTGAAAAGTGGCCTGAAATCTCCACCTTTTTTTTTCAGTAGCTCATGAAAGTCATTGCCATCTGATTGATTTTCTAAGAAGGAAAGTTGTCATCTCTCAGTGCTTATTCTCTAAATCATCTAATCAACCTCACCCACTCCCCTCTTTTATCTTCACATCAATTCAGACTGATTCTCTTTTGCACTCTACAGGAGCAATTACTAGCACTATTTTTACATGACAAGAGAAGTGATTTTACAAATGACTGGAATACATGCTTCAACTGTTAGGTTGATATGTGTGTCCTAAAGGAGTTTGATTGAAGGAGTATTGCTTCTGTATTTAATATTTTTATTCAACCCTGACAACAGAGAATCAATTGACAGTATAAATGGTGATAGCACTGTCAAGTGAATGAAGATATATTATGCCTGGTTTGTCAACATTTATGGTTTATAAATACATCTTTGTACTGTGAAAAGGAAGAGAAATATGAGCTAAAGGTGACTTATCTACAAGAAAGAAATTCTTTTTGCCATGAAAATAAGAAAAACTTTCTGCTCTATTCTACATTAACTATTCTAAAATCAGAATAACTGCACTGAAGTCAGTTTTACTCACTGATGTTTGGAGCTAAGAAAGTTAAAACAGGATGTTATCATCTATCTTTTTTTGGCATAGAACACAGAACACGAGGAGGATTAAACTGTAATGATATATTTTAAATATGTAATATCATCAGAGAAACAAAGTCAAAACTGTATTTGTAGGTTTATTTAAAAACTGTAGAAGCATAATTTTGCATTTGCAGACTGACGCATCTGGAACTGCTGAAATGCATAGGAAATTAGAGTATGTACAGCATCATAACTCTGAAAATATGGGGAATCCTTTATTTTTCAGACATTCACAATTTTAAATGAAGTGAAATGAAACCAAAAGCTACAGCTCATACAAGATTATCTTGGTGACACCAGGTCAGGAAAAGGAACCATGACTTTTGCTTGACAGAAGCACACTTTATGGATGAGTTTTCTTTTCCTCGGTGTGAACATTACAGTGTCTTTTACTGTATTCTGTTTTAGTAGAAGCATAAAGCACACAATTCAGCTCTTAATACTGCAGAGATGGCATGTGTTTGTGGGTAAGTATTCTGCCTGTTTACAGTGCCGTTAGGAAACTGTTGAGTCCCCCAATTCACAGGCTCATTTAAACCTTTCTCTGCTTCCAACTTTCTGAGTATTTGGTGTTCAACACCGCGTCAGTGATTTCTTGCAGCCTGCGTAACACAGCTTGTTGGGTTGCTAAGGAATGACTCTCAGGAGGTTAAAAGCCCTGCAGACACCTCAATCTCAGTGCCAGTGATTACCTCTGCTAATTTTCTGCTTTGTGTTTTATACCACAGCACTGACCAAAGTTTATGTCTGTCCCTTTGCATGCATAAGTGTCAGCAGTTATGACTGTAGGTGGAGAGATGTACTGGTTACTTTCCCAGTATATTGTCTTTAACACATTATTACAAATGAAACATCATCATTCAGCTCATTTGGAAAAAAAATAGTGAGAACTGGAAAATCAGAAGAGATTTGATTTTTTTTTTTCCTCCTAGCTCATATTTTCATTGCTGTTTGTTCATAGCTTTTTCAATACACATGCAGGACAACTGCTTCACAGCCAAGAGGACTAAAGCCCCACACCTCTAAGGGTTTCACATGATGTCTTGCATCCATGGGCTGTTAACTCGGCAGTCACAGTGAAGGACACTTAACCCCAGGAGCTACAGCATATTGTCTTTGTTTTGCCACAGCTTAATTTAGAATTTCAGAAAGAGAAAAAGACATGGATATAAAGAAAATTCCACATTAAGATTTCCTAAAGCTTTAAATCCACTCTTTATCCATCTTACTCCATAAAGGTCAACATGTACAGACAAGATCCTACAGTACTGTTACTCTTCTTTTACTTTAATAAATAGCATGGAAAGTCTTTTCTCTGTGACCAGCACTTTCCTTTGGTTTTCTTCAAGAGAAAGAGATGGGAAGTAGTGGGAAAGAGAAAATAGAAATGAACCCCTTGCTCTGTTGAGAGTTCATAGCATCACATCCACTTCTAGTACATCTGGATTCTATTTCTACCTTTAAGGTTATGTAGTTGTTGCTTACGTCTTTGCTGCTGGTGCCTGTATGTGCAGAACTAGCACTTTCCCTGTACTTCTGAATGATACTTCCAGACAGAAAGGCCTTGTGCCAATGCAGACACATCCCAAATAGTCTGTATGGAAAGTAGAGTCCTTTCCAGATTCTACTGGAGTCCACTGCACCCATGTCATGGGACATGTGATTTAGCTAAGAGGGACATCCTTGAATTCTGTTGATTTCATTTACACCAAACTCAGAATTGAAATGTAAGAAAATCAACTTCTGTTAACTTGTCAGCTGTGCTAACCGGTTGCAGTATCAAAAACCACAATATGTTTGCATCTTATATCCAGCCTTGGGATCAATAACCTTTTGTCAGTGACATGGACGGAGGAATGGAGTGCACCCTCAGCAAGTGTGCAGATGACACCAAGCTGTGTGGCACAGTCGACTTGCTAGAGGGCAGGGATGCCATCCAGAGGGACCTGGAGAGGCTGGAGAGGTGGGCCCAGGCCAACCTCATGAAATTCAATAAGGCCAAGTGTAAGGTCCTGCACCTGGGTAGGCACAATCCCAAGCACAAATACAGGCTGGGTGGTGAATGGCTGGAGAGCAACCCTGAGGAAAAGGACCTTGGAGTCTGGGTTGATGAAAAGCTCAACATGAGCCTGCAGTGTGCACATGCAGCCCAGACAGCCAACCGAGTCCTAGGCTGCATCAAGAGAAGCGTGGCCAGCAGGGCAAGGGAGGGGATTCTGCCCCTTTACTCTGCTCTCGTCAGACCCCACCTGGAGTACTGTGTGCAGTTCTGGAACCCTCAGCACAGGAAGGACATGGAAGTGTTGGAGCGGGTCCAGAGGAGGGCCACAAAGATGATCAGAGGGCTGGAGCAGCTCTCCTATGAGGACAGGCTGAGAGAGTTGGGGCTCTTCAGCCTGGAGAAGAGAAGGCTTCGAGGGGACCTGATAGTAGCCTTCCAGTATCTGAAGGGGGCCTACAGGAAGGCTGGGGAAGGATTATTTACAAGGTCCTGCAATGACAGGACAAGGGGCAATGGGCTTAAACTGGCAGAGGGGAGATTTAGACTAGATGTTAGGAGGAAGTTCTTTACAGTAAGGGTGGTGAGGCACTGGAACAGGTTGCCCAGGGAGGTTGTGGATGCTCCCTCCCTGGATGTGTTCAAGGCCAGATTGGATGAGGCCTTGAGTAACCTGTACTAGTGGGAGGTGTCCCTGCCTATGGCAGGGGGTTGGAACTAGATGATCCTTGAGGTCCCTTCCAACCTTACCATTCTATGATAAATGGGACAAAGTGGATAACCTCTGCTGCAGTTCAAGTCATAAGTATGCCCATTTCAGAGACTGACTGACATGTAACATACAGAATAACTGCTTAAAATACTATGAGGTAAGATACTTCTTATCTTAGTAGCTGTGGATGTTACAGAACTAAACCATGAGCAAATGCAACACAACAACCTTCCAGTTCCTGAAGGGGGCTTATAAGAAGGATGGAGAGAGACTCTTTATAAAAGACCTGTAGTGATAGGATGAGGCTCAATGGTTTCAACCTAGAGAAGAGTAGACTTAGTGTGCTGGTTTGAGGCTAATTAGAATATTTTAATAGAGAAAATTACACTATAGGCTGTGAAAGGAAAACATCATGATGTCTACTTCACTCATACGCTTGCTTAGAAATTGTTTGGGAACAATAACCAAAACAATAGATAAGTCAGTCTCTCTCTGTCGCTTGCTGGAACAGGAGCTGCTGGGGCGATCTAGCAGCTTCTGGGCTCTGACTCCTCTGCTGATTAATCCTCACTAACCACTTTTCTTCTAACCCTCCTGACCGATCCTCCTAATTTACCTTGCATGTAAGGCAAACATTGGGGTAAGGTACAGGGGTGGGGAGAAGGTGGAAGGGTGGTTGGGAGCCCCTCCTGGGGTCTCTGATTTCTGGGAGAGGAGTTGTGTTGCTGTATTACCTTCTACTTGTATATTTCTGTAAATATTCTGTATATAGTGTAAATATCTGCTGTACATTGTGCTGAACTGTAAATATAGCTTCATCTCTTAACTTCCAGCCGACTGAGTTCTAGTCTGGGTCATTTTACAAAGTGTGGGGGGGCGGGGAACTCCCAAACCTTCACACTTAGGTAGGATGTTAGAAGCAAGTTATTTAGCATGAGGGTAGTGGAACATTGGAACAGGTTGCCCAGAGAGGTACTAGAGGCCCCACACCTGGAGATGGCAGCGTGATCTAGTTGAGGATGCCCTTGGTTACTGCAAAGGGAGTTGGACTGGATGACCTTTGGAGGTCCCTTACAACCCAGACCATTCTATGACCTAACTTTAAAGTTAGAGGCAAAATCTGTAACAGAGCTGTTTAGATGGTTTCAGTTGTGAAACACTGTGTGAAAATCACTGAGGTTTCTCCATGTGAAAATTAAGGACCACATAACAGTATCAGAAGCTTCTGAAGTAATGAAATATTTTTTAAAGGTAATATAACCAACCAATAAAACATTATAAGCGTTCATAGATTACACTGTCAATATGCATTCCAAAATGTGCTTCTACTTTCGCTGCTCTGGTCCCACAGATAAGCATTAGACCATGTGAGTTCAAACTGTCATTCACAAAGATGAAAGAACCTAAAGAACTGAGTTCAGTTTCAAGACACATGTTACATGAACAGAGTAAATGAATGAAATTCATAGGGGCTGACTGATGTGCAAAACCACTTGTCTCAAAAGAGAGGTGTTATCCAAGATCATAGAATCACAGAATGATAGAATGGTAAGGTTGGAAGGCACCTCAAGGATCATCTAGTTCCAACCCTCCAACCCCCTGCCATATGCAGGGACAACTCCCTCTAGTACAGGTTACTCAAGGTGACAGTAAATCACTTTTTTAATTGTAAGTCACACTTGTTAACAATATAAAAACATTCTGCATGAAGAATGTTACAGGATGTCCTCAATGGTACAGTGACAAAGAGCAGAACGTAGAGAGGGAGACAAACTATCAGTTGCCACACCACAAACCCTTTCCTGTATTTTCCTTACTCAGCACCTGTACTGCCTGATACTACCCTCATCTGAGGAAACTGCAAGCCCTTCCCAACCACTTGACTGTCAAACCAAGTGACTTTTTCCACTAGCGCACTTAGCTCTCAGCCTGAGATTTCTTTCCTTCCTTCACCAGTAATGGCAGCAGTATCGGGGATGGCTTTGAGTCATCTCTTTCATGGTATTTATATATGAAAGTTCCACACTCTGAAAGCCCAGTAAAGGGCCAGGAGTCATAGAACCATAGAATCGTAGAATCATAGAATGGTAAGGTTGGAAGGGACCTCAAGGATCACACAGTTCCAACCCCCTGCCAGAGGCAGGGACACCTCCCACTAGTACAGCTCACTCAAGACCTCCTCCAACCTGGCCTTGAACACCTCCAGGGAGGGAGCATCCACAACCTCCCTGGGCAACCTGTGCCAGTGCCTCATCACCCTCACTGCAAACAACTTCCTCCTAACATCCAGTCTAAATCTCCCCTCTGCCAGTTTAAGCCCATTGCCCCTTGTCCTGTCATTGCAAGACCTTGTCAATAGTCCCTCCCCAACCTTCTTGTAGGCCCCCTTCAGATATTGGAAGGCTGCTCTAAGGTCTCCTCGAAACCTTCTCCAGGCTGAAGAGCCCCAGCTCTCTCAGTCTGTCCTCAGAGCAGAGCTTCTCCAGCCATCTGATCATCTTTATGGCCTTCCTCTGGACCCGCTCCAACCCTTCCATGTCCTTCCTGTGCTGAGGGCTCCAGAACTGCACACAGTACTCCAGGTGGGGTCTGACAAAAGCAGAGTAAAGGGGCAGAATCACCTCCCTTACCCTACTGGTCACACTTTTCTTGATGCAGCCCAGGACTCAGTTGGCTGTCTGGGTTGCATGAGTCCTTATTGTGTCCCATGGGCCACAGCTGAATTGCCATGGGAAAATAAAGCTGCCCTTCAGCTCTACTCTATCTGGTACAAAGTGAATTATTCTCTATCAACTTCATGGTCTTCAAACTTGAAAAACTGAATTTATCTGGTCTTTATGCAAATTGAATGAATGTCCCTCCAGGTGAAAGGTCTCATGTGGCAGGTCTTTTAAATTTAATCTTTGTTCTTCAAATTACCTGTTATCTTCTACCTAAAAACATCAATTTAATATTAAGTATGGGCTTACTGCAGCTATTAATCATGCAGCTAAATAAAACTGCTAGCACACTGTGAAGAGCTGTAAGTAAAATACTAGCTTTACTAGCTGGTACCTCTTGGTTCCATGTAGACTGGCTATAGAGTGAAAGACAAAATATAACAGCTGGTAAATAGTTTAGGGAAAACTTTGCAGGCATTGTGTAAAGATACAACAACAGGATGCCTACACAAGGTGTAGCTATTATCACTTAATGTGATTTTGCTTCCTTTGTCACGCACAAGTCACCTGCTGCTGGGTTCTACTCTTTCAGGTCTATTTCATAGAAAATATGTACAGGGCTTTCTTTTCTCAAACAAATTACTGACAAGACTACAGTTGGTTTTCTCACTTGGTGAGCCTCATGGTCTTCTGGTCCAATATTATCTACATAGACAATATAGCTTATCCTCTCACTTGCACTTGGGCCACTTGCATCTGAGGCAGACATAGCAAGGGCAGAAATTGTTCCCTGACCTCCTACTCTTTTCATGGATTATTCTGACAGTTGCAGACAGGGGAAATTACAAGCCTTCAAAGTGAAAACACTGGGATGAAGTGATGAATGAGGCAATTTAAGCCTGCTGACTCTTTTTTTCACCCTTTTGAGTGGTCAACCTCTGAAACATAGCAAAGGGAAGAAAAAGGGGAAAGAGACATTACAAATCCAAAGAACTGCAGAATTATCAACCCGTTCTTGAAATTATGCATGAAAAGAGCCCTGAAGATAAAAAAACCCCAAGAGTAGAAATTGTCCACAAATCCATTCCCTGTGAAGACAAACTTCATTAATATATAGTGTGGTGGAAGGTCCAAATTATACCTGGAACACATATCCTAAATATCCACCTGAATACCCATCTTGTGTCCCCCCCCTCCCTTCTCCCCTGCTTCCCAGGTGGAAGAAGTGGGAAAGCAGACAAAAACCTTGGCGTCTCTCAGTCTACCATAGAGACACCATATTTGGAGTTATTATACACTCTGCTTTGTCTCTGGTAAACAGAGGTCATGATGCTGGACTCGTGCATCTCCCTTTTTTAGTGAGGTAACTTGGGATCTGTTCCAGGGATGTTTTTTATCTGTTGCTATTGGTCAAAAACATTCAGTCAAAATGCTTCAAAACCCCTAGCCAACTCATTTGTTTGCTGCTACTGCTATTATTTTGTCTGCTACCTGTCTGCGTTGCTTTGCATCATGTAGCAGGGGACTTGTTTTCCCCACAAATGGCCGACCTGACCCTGCCTGTCTGCCTCACCAAACTAAGGGACTGCAAGGCTTGCTCCGTGCTGGGGTACAGCTGCCCGCCTGAGCTCAGCCCAACCCCAGTCCATTTGACACTGATCGAGTCTAAGAGACAGCCTAACAATGACTTTATGACCCTGGGACTTGTTGGCCCGCCACTCTAACCCGAGAGCCGATCCCTTTGCCGTGCACTGCAGCTGATCAGATTGCTCCAGCCCGGAAATCGGGATCCTACTTCGCTCAGGGGCTGATCGCTCTGATAACCTACTGAGGGCCACGGAACGTTTGCCTCACAGTCAACGTGTTCCATTGGAACTATGCAAGCAGCAAACCCACATCGCATCACTGCCACGTGGAAGGTCACCACGTGGCAGGGACTGTATTTTTCTTCATTTAAGTTTCTACCCATACTTTCGGATTATAAATACTGAGGCTCCAACCAGTGAGTAAATTAACTCTCTTTCTGATGTTTGTGAAAGTTCATGTTTAATCTTCAGGGGGCAGTTTGTGCTGCAGAACTCTCCAGTTGTTTACATTTTCTAAACATTTCTTAAAATAATTTAAATTAATTTGATTAAATATATATACATTCTGCAAAGAGAGTTTTACCAACCGCATGATAGAATCTGTGTGTTAATTGTAAATAAGTTTGGGTGAATTTTCTTTATTTAAAAAAAATATTTAATACTTTTAGATCAACCTTGTTACAATTCACTTATAACCAAGATTCGAATCCCTTTCTAACATATAGCTAACATGTTTCATCTCCCTTTATTTTTGTCCTTTCTAATGCTCTGCCTTCTAACTTCCTGCTTTCTTACTTAAAGTTTCTCCTTTTTTTGGAGTACTTTCATTATGCCTCTCACCTTTATTGTTCATAATTTCCCTTCTCAGGCAGGTGGAAAACTGGTTCTTCATCAGGCAGCGTGCTAATCTCTTGTGACTTTTCTATGCAGACCACTTATTAGCTCTTTCATTCTGCTTTTTCAGATGTGTGAGACTTCATTGTAATTTGTTAGTAATGGAATGCAAAACTAGAAAGATCAATCTAGGATTTGCTTTCCAATTGATAGGTCAAAAATAATTTTCCCCTGGACTTTTCCTACCTGTATTTGTTTCTCTTAGTTGTTCCTGCCTTTTCCTGCACTGGCATGTATATTCTGTTCTGAACCTGAGAGGAAAGGTATCTCTGTAACACTTTTCCTTGCATCATTCTTTTTTTTTTTTTTCTTTTCTCTCTGTAATGAAAGACTTGCATACTCAAGGACCAAATGGCCAAGTCTTTTCCTGTTTCTCATAAATCAAATTAATTGTTTTATCTCTACTCACCTTCTCACTCATTTACCAAACTTTATTATATTTAAGTCTTTCTAGTCCACTGTGTTTTCTATTAGTCCAGTAAAGAGGGCTCCAGTATTAGTGTGTTCACCTCATTTTATCACTCAGGGAATTATACTGTAATGATCCTTTAATTACAGAGCTGTCACGATATGTTAAATCCTTTCTATATGTGCTGTCAATTGCTTACGCTGTTTTGCATGTCCCAGGCTTCACATTTCCAAATAGTCTCCACTCCAGTGGCAGCTTTCAACAGTATCGTGTACAACAGTGTAAAGTTGTGGAAAGACTTTGAATGTGAGAGTAAGACAATATTACCACAAAATCTTTATAATCAATATATCATTTTCTATAAACCAGTTCATTCATGTTTTTCTGTGTTTTTCCACAGTGGTTATGTCTTTGATTATGATTACTACAGAGATGATTTCTACAATCGGTATGTGTGGTTATATTTTTGTGTATCCAACATCCTTTCTACTGTTTGTTTATAATGTAAACAACTTGTTTGGTTAGACAGGTCTGTTCTGATTTTAACTTTATTAATTGCATTATTTCTATTGTGTATCGGGAGAAGATTATTTGAATATATCAAAAACAGTGAAGATTATCATCCTCAAATATGTGCTGATTAGTATCTCTTTTGGTCTTATCTCTAAGAGCTTTTGTGGCATTTTCTGTGCTGAATAGTTTAACGGTTGTTAATTGCTCAGTTCTTCTTACACAGTTTTTTCTAGGCTTGCTTTCACTGGAATATAGAGCAACTGTGAAATACTTCAGTATGACACTCATATCTTTGTCTTCTCACTCACGTGTATGAAAAGATGTAGAATGTCTCCTGAAAAAAAATGTGTCTTTCAAGAACATTCAGAAGTCTAGAAGGACCTTGAGGGAAGCAAACCCGCTAATTAAACACTGTGTGTTTCTGTAGGAGAAAAAGGAGTATGGGTACCTAAGCAACTGGAGGCTTGTGTCTTCAGTACATTCTCACAACCCAGCTCAGCACTATGAGAATTTGTTCAGTCAGATGTAGCAGAATCACCATAATACAGGGTGATGTGGGTGACCATGGATATCCAACTACGATCCAGCGGTGCTGTGCCTCTGCATGACATCAGTTTGGTTTAGCATAGACTGAGTCCAAGAGGAGCAAAGGATTGTTCCACCAACCTCTTCTATTCTGAGATTCATTTTATGGAAACTAATAGACAATAGCAGGGGAGCACTTTACACTTTGGAGTTAAATTATCACTATAGGAAAACCACAGAAACAATTATTTTGGGGGTTTTGTTGGGGTTTTGTAGGTTTTTCTCTCTCTTTTTTTTTTTTTTTTTCCTCTGCTAGTCAAGCTACTAGTTTTGATTTTGATTGTGGAATGACTATGTTCGCTTTGGACAGAGATAAAAATTGCAATTTATAAATATAGGCATTAAAAACCATCAATATAATTAAATTCTGCTCAATCTAACCTTGAGTGTAGGAATAGTTCATGTCCTGCAAAAAGATGGATTCCACAGGCCTGCTTTCCCCAGGGTTACTGCTTTGAATTTCTTCTGTGAATTTGTTTGTTTGTAAACAGAGTGACAGTTCTGGTCTGTGACACTGTAGTAGAAGGGGTAATTAATTCCTGTAATGTTATAATTTTTCTAATATTAATATAGTTTATTAATATTAAATATTCATAACTCAAGTCACCCTGATCACCAAAATAATAATAATAACAGGTTCTTGCATCATTATGGAAACTATATACAGGTTATAATAGTATCTAGAAATAACCAGTAAATATGTACGTTAATTGAACTCGATTAAACTGGAAGAGAAAGCTTTGCGGTCAGTGTACCGCTGCTCAACTCTTGCTCGCTTGAAGGACGCAAGGCACTCCTTTCTGCTTATGGCAGAAAGCAATCAGTGATTCCAAGAGGCTTTTGGTATACACTCACAAAATATTATCTGGCAGTACCTAAGGCTTGTGATGGGGTTGCTGTTGGTAGCTGTCAGAGGTTTTAGAGTTTCCCCAGGCTTCTGGGTGCTGGAGAAAGGAGACAATCTCAACCTGTTCCTGGCTCTCTGGATGATCTGTGTCAGCTCCAGGGTTTCCCTCTGGGGAGAAGGCTTTCAGGTGCAGGTAGATGTCTTGTGTGTGCAGTCTCAGCACAGTGTCACATTGGCTGTGCAGGTTGAACATGTGGAGGTATCAGGGCCTGATCCTGCTTCGCTTGGATCCCACACAGCTCAGGATCAATGAGGCAGCAGGCACAGATGCAATAGCAATAGCAGACACACCTTCTGATGGTAAAGTGCACGCTGTGCTCCCTGCTCATCTCCTTTATATCCAATACAACCCGAGACTAATGGGTCTTTGGACACAGGTTAGCCAATCAAATGGCAGTTAGCCAATATTTGACCATATCAGGTGAAACCATAGGCTTGCTTTACCCTTCTTTGGGCAACACACAGCCTTGCACAAGGCAACCCTGTGCACCTTGCTTACCGCAGGGTCTGGGCAGGCCACAGACCCCAGACTTAGTGGCTCCAGAGTCTTTGTCCTCTTTCCTGCAGTTGCTCTCCCCGAAACAGAAGGAGGGAGAGCAGAAAAACATGCCTGGGCAAACCAGGATATGTACAAGCATAATTTGGCCTGCTTAGACCTACCACAACAGACACCAGCATGTTGAAATTATGTGTCTTCAGTTTTTAACCCTGCTAATGGGTAGCAAAAATGGTTATAGAACCACAGCAAAAGAAATACTTATGGTACACTGCAAGTTGTTTCTCTGCAACTTGGTGTCTGTCTTTGTGATTGTCTTACAATCACAAACTGATAACAATTAAAGGTGTTCCTAAATTTATTCAGTAGTGTAATTTTCTGATTTAAAATTCTTTCAGGATTAAGAAAGCTGAACTTTTATGGTAGAAAACCCATCTGTGAGGGTGGCCTCACAATGATGAACATGATGACACAGAGATAACAAAAATCTTGGGAAGTTAAGGGTCATTGTTAGATCCAAGTTAATGGAAGTTGGAAAACTCTTTATGATAGGCATGGAAAAGAAAATCCCATGGGGAGTTCAATATATTACTAACACACCTGTAGAAAATACAAATTAAGAGATATAGTCATGAATCTTTGAATTTCTGAATTTCTGTGGTCTATCTCAAACCATATGTCTTGTTTTCTAATATTCATTAATTTTCCTATCTACTTGAAAGGATAACACACCTATCTTAACTTGACTAAAGCAGTGTTGGCACCAAAAAAGGGTGGCAGCAGTGTTTAGTGGTGTAAAATAAAATCTGTATGAAGATAGACTGACAAGATCAGGACTTTCCAGTTTAGAAGAGTGGATGGAAGAAAAGGCACTGTTATATGCATGTTAGTGATTGCTGGGATAAATATTTACTTTAGAAGTGAGCATTTCTATTTAGTATTTCTTGCATTATGAGCACAAGGAAAACAGGCAGCATACTTCAAAACTGAGAAAGAAAATTAAAAAATAAACAAAACCATTTTTTTTAACAAAGCATATAATTGAAATGTGTAGAACTAGATGCAACAAAACTCCAAGTCCAAAAACTTTGCATAACTTTGAAAAACAGAGTAAGAATAGTAATATTAGAGAACACTCCTTTCATATATTAAAAAAAAAANAATCAGAGTTTTGCAGTTCATTACATTATCTAAAGATGAGCTATGAGATGTTAGAAAAAAAATCACCTTTGGAGCAATAATTGCATAATGTTTTTTTCCCAATAGCTTGTAGTTCTTCTGAAACAACTTTTTCCCACTAATGTGAAGCAGGAGACCGTGACCAACCTGCAGATTATCCAATTTGATAAATGATAAGTGACAACAAACAATATTATTTCTGTTAAATGTCCACCAAATGTTTGAGTCTTTATTTTAGTGCACAGATGTTTAGTTATGCTCACAATGGTTACAAACTGCCAAGTCAGTAAGAACCTTCAAGGCCGTGGGGTTCTCTGTGACACCTATAGGCAGCTATAGAAAAGGAGAGAACTGGTTATATTGTCTGCAGGATTAAAGCACAGATGACAGTGAGCATCCCGAGATTTAAGCATTAGGTGTTTGCTTGCCAGAAAACAGTCTAGAAGACTTAAGTTTGATTTTGCTTCCTGTTTAGCATGCTGTTAGTCACTGTGGTGAGTAAATTACTGTTTCTTCTTTGTGTTTTCAAATGTGTATCTGTCCCCACAGCTGCATCCCAGCAGTCAGAATTGTGACAATTAAACATGCAGTTATAAATTCCGTAATTACTAGTTGCAAGTATCATTTGAAAGAAACTTGAGAATGTTTTGTGGGAATGTTGCTTACCCCTCTGCTTCAGTCTTTCAAGTTGAAATCTCCATTTTCTGAACTTTCTCCTGATTTGTTGTGTTCAGAGCCCATAGCTTTTATGTTCTACAGTTTCTATGATTTCTAAACATATCTGTAGCTTTGTTTACCTTTTCTATGACCTTTATTTTC
Organism: Eubucco bourcierii; assembly: GCA_013396675.1. Lineage (NCBI taxonomy): Eukaryota > Metazoa > Chordata > Aves > Piciformes > Ramphastidae > Eubucco > Eubucco bourcierii. The sequence goes on from VWZE01003985.1 coordinate 18,572, forward strand.
TTCCTACATAAATTAGCTGCTATCAATAACTGTTTTTAGAATTGGGGTCTTCTTTTTGGGCAGACGAGTTCATTTAGGTTGTAGAGTAATTTTAAGTGACTGTAGTAGTCATTTTCTGAGTATCTACTTCCTACACTGATTATGGTTTGAACAAGACTTTTTTTTTTTCTTGTTGGGCATGTTTGGGTATTTCAGTTATTATAGAATAATTCATCCTTCAACAACGAGAACATATGCTGGGACCTATTTGCTGTGCATTCAGAAGGGCATACAAGCCCCTCACAATAAAGCCCCTTTTCCTATTTTACAAACTTCAGGATATCTCCTTATGATGATGATGGACTTCAGGAAAAATCATTTCTTTGTCTGTCTTCAAAGATAGCAGATCAGAAACTAGAATTTAAACCATGTATGTAATGAATGAGCTGAAACACCACCACAACGAAATGTACTGGTATTCGTTGTTTGCAATGAAATGACATGGACTTGTGGAAAGCGGATTGTGGATTTTCCAAATTGCAAATAACAGTTTCATAATGCATCCATCATTTAAATTACAGCAAAAATCTGAGCTATGCATTGGTCTGTGACTGAAATCTTAGTATGGCGCTTAATATGCAGAGGTCCTTGAAATCTAATTTGGTTGCGATATAAAGCGATCAGAGTTTCAAAGGGCAATTTTCTCAAAGATAACATGAAAATCTAGTTGACAAGACTTCCATAACATGAAATCATGGAAGTCTTTATGGAGACCAGCTGGCTCAATCTTTTCTAGGTTGTTTGAATACCACGGCCGTGTCCCACCACCACCCCGTGCAGTGATTCCGCTAAAGCGTCCTCGTGTGACTGTGACAACAACTCGCAGAGGCAAAGGGGTTTTCTCCATGAAAGGAGCATCACGATCCACCTCAAGTGGGACATCTTCCTCAGGATCCAAATGTGAGTTGCTCATATCAATTGGATATTATCAAAATGATGATACTAGCCATTTCTGAAAGTAGAGAGCTTCCACCCTTGGACTCATTTCCTACCCTCAACCTTTAGCTTGAAAGATTGGTTCGATTACCAAAGCAGCCTTGAAATTCCAAGAGCACACTGTTGTAAGTAAATTTTGAAGGAAATACCTTCAACAACATTAGACCTGTTCCCTTAGCCTCAGAAGAAGCCTGTTTAAAATCTGTCACCCTGACTGCTTATGCACTATGAGGTCTTGTGAACAGTTCATAAGAAAAGCGAAGTTAATAATCTTGTTATAGAGTGATTTCTGTTGAGACTTGAAGGTNCCTGTGCTTTATTTCCTGGATTACTTTGATGGAAAAAGAGGAAAACTGTCTTTGCCTGTTCTAAAGGTAGTCCAACTTGGGGTTATTCATTCCTTTAGTGAATTGACCTTAGAAACCTGATGAATAATTGGCATTCCCTTCATCATGCTCACCAAGCTCCCCACCCTATAGTATGTCCTGGGAACTTCATCTTCCTCTTCGTGCATCTTTCAGCACCCACCTGCCTCCCCCTGCCCCTTATGTGGAGTGATACAGTCCTTGGAAGCGTCACTGGAAGAGGAAGAGAAAGATCAGGTAGGGATCAGATAGTAGAAAGAATAAAAGGGCTTCATTCAGTAAGATACTTGCTGTAGCAGACTGGCCAACAAGGCATCATGCTGCCTTACACACATCCAGGAAATAAGTGACTCTACCAACAGTACTTCTTACTGGAGAAGGAGTCTAGTAAGAAAAGTCTTTTTGGAATCAAATTACCTTAAGAAAGCAGCTTAATTTCAGATAACATTTTTTAATATGTATTTTTTTGTTATCCAGTACATTAATAACAACTCCAAAATTCTTCTGGATAGCTGAGGACCTTAGCATACCCCAATAGGTGTCAAAGTCTCTCATGTGGCAATCTGTATTGTCATTGTAACAAATCAGACAGAGCATATTATATTAACATACAGTTATCTGTTCCTCAGAATAATCATCACATTTGATTTTATTATTCATTCTGCATTTCAGAAAATGTTTTGTAGTATGGTGTCAGTACTTAAATAATACTTAAGGTATATTACAGGATTCAACCCTAATCTGACTACCCATAGCTCTTGCTATAAGACCTCCAAAACACTGTACAACATGGCAAATGTTGCAGCATCTGTAAACCATTTAATGGAAATGCAGTTAGGAGTGTAGAGATCCTAACAGAGAGTGTTACACTGCAGAAAAAGCATCCTTCCGTGCATTCAGATGTGATATGAATTCTGAAAATGTCAGTTTTAGAGGTCCAGGTGACATGATCATCTCTGGATCCATCTCTGTAACACTCAAGGTAGAACTGTGTCACTAAAAACGTGGGCTGATGTTTTCAGCCCTGTTGGGTTTCTGCTCTCAGTTCTCCACAGTGACAATTGTAACAGAAGCGCAGAAACCACTTACGGTACTGGAAAAAAACCTGCAAAACTATTCTTTCTGTATGTGGCACATTTTTAAGTGGAGTCAGACACACAGTATAGGGACTTTCACACTTGATTTCCTCATAGAATTACTTCCCTTTACCAACCCATCATAAAGGCAGAAACATGATTTTGTGGACTTGAACAGGAATGTAATCAGCTTATTTTAAGATGTTTATCAGAGAAATAGTCACATCATTCTCTGGTGGGCTTCAAGTTGGAAAGCAGTGAAATATGTGCTTTGTGGCTTCGTTTGCAATTTTCTTGGAAAAGTTGGTTATACTGAACTGTGGGATGAAGCAATTTACTGTTTTGTTGCCCCTTACACTACACTGTTAATCTTAACCCCTTGAGCTAATGCATTATTGATTTTAATTGTAATTTATTACCAGTTAAATAAAGTGTCTCTTCAATAAGGAAAAACACAGTTTGTAGGAAAGAAGCTATTTTGTTTTTAATGAAATTTGGGACAGTAAAAAAGTTCCTTCTAAGGTTCAGTATGAACTGTGTCAAAATGGTATTGCCTATGCTAGAAAAAATTCACTCCATATAGCAGAACTGTCATGAGATCATATGGTCTAGCAGACTTTTCAGATTGAAATAGAAATGCCATAGGAACAACTGTTCTCATAGGTGCTCCCCACACTCAGGTTGGATCCTGAAAACAAACCTCTACATGTAGTAATAGAGGGCAGAACACTGGAGACCCTTCAAGTGAAATTACCAAGATTAGAAGGACTTGGAAGAGCAGCAGATCAAAGACAGATGTTTGTTGTGGCACACATCAAAGATGTTAAAAACACATAGCACCAAAAATGCCTTGCTCACTGATGGGTACAACTGTAGTGGAGAAAAATCTCATTTTAACAAAAAGTGGACAGATGTGCTCTAAGTTTGCTTCCACAACACAAATTAGGAGGATTTGATTTCTTTCCTGAACCTATGATTTTTTCAATGATCAGTTGACAATGTTTTGGTTTCCTTTTAACTGCAAAGACTAGGAAATAATAAATCAACCTTTCCACATTATCAAAAGTAACTAAGAAAATGAAACACACGTGTGGTAACTACACCTAGTCATTTTTCATATTAATGGTATGAAGCAGCAGATCCAGATTGCTATTTAAAACTGGGGGGAAATAATATTTTCTAACAATATAGAAACTCAGTCTTTTGACATGTGCAGTGAGATGCGTGAAATAAGAAAACAGGAAGAAAATACTACTCAGATTTTTTTTTTTTTTAATACCTTCTGTACATTAAGGTGTAGACACTTAAGATGTTAAAATAGGTACTGAATTATTAAATTAATTCATTTTGATTTGTATTTTTTTATTTAGTTTCATCAGTTAACTCATTTTTCAGTGAAATCTAAAATAATACAACATGATAAAATACATTCAAAATGAAGGACTTAGATAAAAATCTATTATGTTTTGTGGAAGAATCAATTTGTAGTTGTGGCCAAAACTATTTCACATATATAACTGTAATTCAACATCAACACTTGCATTTCTAAAATTGTGTTTGACCTCAATTTTAAATATCTCTTTTTGATCTGGCTGCATTTTGTCTCTTTTGGTGCTAGATGTTTCAATGAAAGATCCATTCTGGAAGTCCCTTGTATTCATGGGAGTGGCCGGGAAAGGTTCACTGAATCTAATTCCTTACTGTTACAAGTAGCCACATTATCTAATCCCTTAAGTTCCATCTTAAAACCAGTTAGGGTTTGGCTTTGTCTGTTGGACATAACACTACTGAGAAGAAGAGCCCGGAACTGGACACAGTACTCCAAATGTGACAATATAATTGCTGAAGTAGAGGAGTGTGCCGGTTTTGGCTAGGTTAATTTTCTCTATAGTAGCTACTGTGGGGCTATATTTGGGGTTTGTGTTGTATTGTGTTTGGGATGAATGTTGGTAACTCAGAGATTGTTTAGTTCCTGCTGAGCATGCTGACACAAAAGTCAGTGCCTCTTCTACTCCCATACCACCCTGCCAGCAAGCAGGCAGAGGGTGCATAATAAGATGGAAGGGGACACAGCCAGGACAGCTAACCCCAACTGACATGGGGAATATTCCACACCATAAAGCATCATGGTCAACAATAAACTAGGAGGAAGACTGGCTGTGGGGGGCCACTGCTTGGGATTTGGCTGGGTGTCAGTCGATTGGTGGTAAGCAGTTGTTTCCATTTGCATCACTTGTTTCCTGGATTATATTTTTTTCTCCTTGTTGCTTTTCTTTTTATTGGAATCATTAAACCATTCTTGTCTCAGACCACATTTTTTCTCACTTTTACCCTTCTAGTTCTCTTATACCCATCCTGTTGAGTGGCAAGTGAGTGGGTGCATGGTGCTTTCTTGCCAGATAGGGTTATACCATGATGAGGGAAAGGATCATCTCCTTCAACTTGCTGACCATACTCCTGATGCAGTCCAGGATGTTGATGGCTTTCTTTGTCACAAGGATGCATTGCTGGTTAATGTACAGCTTGTTGTCCATCACCGTCCTTCATAATATATCTATTATAATTGCTGCTTACTACAGAAAACCCTAGTACAATATATAACAATATAACACCTCTAACACAATGATTTGGCAGCTCAGAATGTGTTGCCAGCTTTCACAGGTGGTTGCTGCAAAGACAGCATTCCCTGTTGGAGAGATGCGTGCCATTTCATCCTGGAATCTGTACCACCTTGCTACTCCAGCATGGAGCAGTCACTGCCCCTGGGGAAGCAGCAACCTTCTAAATATACAGTTGTCAGAATCTTAATATTTTGTTACAGATGTGGGGAACTGAACAGTGACCCATTATTTCTCTAGGAATATTTTAATGCCTTGTTCTGCATGCAAGTGTCTAGCACAAAACTTTTCTGTTTTCTAA
>VWZE01003986.1:0-16329 GCA_013396675.1 Eubucco bourcierii
GGTGCAGGCAGATGTCTTGCGGTGTGAAGTCTGGGCATGGTGTCACGTTGGCTATGCAGGCCTAACGTGTGGAGGTATCAGAGCCTCAGCATCAGTGAGGCAGCAGGCATGGGTGCAATTGCAGACACACCTTGTAATGGCAAAGCACACGCTGTGGCTCCCTGTTCATCTCCTTTTTATCCAGTACAACCCAAGAGTATATGGGCCTTTGGCTGAAGCCACAGGCTTGCTTTACCCTTTTTTGGGCAGAACATGGGCCTTGTACAAGGCAACCGTGTGCACCTTGTTTACCGCAGTTGCTGGGCAGGCCACAGACACCAGACTTAGTGGCTCCAGTTCTTTGTCCTTTTTCCCGTGGTTGCTTTCCCCAAAAGAGAAGGAGGGAGAGCAGAAAACCATGCCTGGGCAAGCCAGGACAAGTACAAGCCTAATTTGGCCTGCTTAGGCCGACCAAGACAACCCCAATGAATACATAAACTGAGTGTTTGAATATCAGTAGTGTTGCATAGTAGTCGACATGCTTAACATTTAAAAAGACCTTTCTCTGTTATTTAAATAGTGGTGGGTGATAATCACTCCCAGTAAGGGCTACCCTTCCAGCTGAGCACTGGGACAGCGTAAGGACCAGAGGCTGCAGAGAGCAAAGCGCACAGCACTCTTTAGGGCTGTTTTCCATCTGACTTATTCTACCTTTTCTGACAAGTCTAATGAACAGGGCTGGCTGTGGTTTCGCAAACTGCTGTTTGTTCCTGCTCCAATTCTGATGAAAACACAGGGATGCCAGAGAGTGGGAAAAACCAGCTAACTTGGTATCATTTTTTTTCATGCTTCTGTTTTTGAAATGTGCATTTTTAATGGCTATTAACATTACTTTATGCACATATCACGCAGAACTTTTGTATTGGTTCTTTATCTGTTCTCTTCTTGGGAAAAGAACAAGACAATTGCACTGGCATTACGGAGAAGCAAAACAGGAAGGAAGAAAATATGTCCCACTGTGATTACATTACTGTTTCCCCCCATATTATTAATATGCATGGCCTTGATGAGATGCCTGTTGCAGGATGATGACCTCTTCTTCAAAGAACTGTGAATTACCTATCCTCAGGAAAAGGCAGCAAATGAAACAGCAGATGAGGAGGAAGAGCTAGTTATGAAGTTCATCAGTCTATGAAATATTGCAGAGTCTCCCCCCCCCCACCTGGCCTCGACTTCAGGGACTGAACCAAACACTGTTGGTTGTCTTTAAGTCCTTCGTCTTCTCCACAAACCAAATGAAACCACACTTACCTGGAAGGCCAAATTGTGCACTCCTGAGTGATCACAGGTGACTTCCTTCAGCTCCATGTGTCTGTTATGGACAGCAGAACTTTGGGTGAACGTTGAACACTACTTGCAGCACAGAGCAACGGCAGCCAGAAACTGGTTAATCCATCCACAGGGTCAGTGAGAATCACTGAAACCTTGCTAGCTGAGGGCACTCTCAGGTTGCTCTTGTTCACTTAAACAGCTCCACCTTCTTGCTTCCCCGGCACAGCCCCTTTTGGCCAGCGTGGGAAAGGACATAATAGTGTTTTTTTAAGCAAGAGGCTTTTCTTTGGTTGAGCCCAAATCTTTCCTCACTTGCTTGGGGAAAAGTATTTTCTACTTAGATCTTTGAGAGATCAACACAGGGTTGTTGTGGTGGTGGTGGTGTTTTTGTATGGTTGGTTTGTTTTCTTTTTGTTTTTTTGGGTTTTTTGTTTGTTTGGTTGGTTTGTTTTTTTATTTGCTTGGTTGGGTTGGTTTTGTTTTGTTTGTTTTTTTAAGAACGATTCTCAACTCACTTTCTGTGATGTTGTGATACATAGTATTCAGAAACTTCATCTAGCAAGAGAAAACAAAGGAAAACGAACTCCATTATTTTTGGTTGGCATGCCAAATCTCATGGCATGGAGTCATTTATTCTTCTGTCCTAAGATTACTTATCTTTAGCCTAAGAGTTTTCAAATACTTCTCAGGCTTTCTATACATAGTATGGCAAATTTAAGTTATTAGAACTATCAGTTGATTCTCTTATCCATACTTTTGGTTGTCTGCAGACCTTGTATTTACAGGTTGTTCTAAGTTCAGTTAAAATAGTAGCTCTATTGTCAGACGCTGATGTCAGATAGTATTTGACATGTGTATTGATATACTCTTTAGGTGCTTAAATCTATAACTTTCTACACGTGGATTGGAAATTTCATTAATTTTTGCCTCATTCTCTGAAGTAGCAGAAAACTATATCCTGGTTTAGGAATAAAGACAGAGTGGATTAGCATGAGTGAAAATAATTAGAAATGAAGAATAGTTAAATGGAAAATGATACACCTTTCTGAGGAATCTTCCAACTGTGTTTTAATTGTGTATGTGTGTATATATATATCTATATATATATATATATAGATATATATATATAGATATAGATATATATATACAGTTGCAATATATGTTCGCTGAACCTCATAACTGTTGTGTAAAAAGGACTAGTCCTTTCAGTAAGGAGTAAATAACTTTTAATGGTAAATTCTGTTTTTCAGTGTTCAGAATATTTTTGATACCACGAGTTTTGAAATCAGCATGTTTGTTGCTATTTCTATTTGCCCTGTGAATAGAGCAATTTGTGTGACTAATGTCTTCTCTCAGACACTACTTGCCAGCAAAAATAGATGCAAATATCTTCTAACAAGTTTGATTAGTGCCTGCTAATTGCCACATACCTCATTTCTCTCTTTCTTCCTTTCTTCCTTCTCTTTTTGTTTCTTCTCTTCTCTTGCCAGTCTTGAAAATATTTGTACTATCAGAGGGAAGAGAGGAAACAAGACAGAGAGTTTCTTTTGAATCCACTTCTGTTATCCTAAAATTTGTAGTCTGTGCTTGCATAGTTGGGAGAAAGTTCTATCCTGGTAACTATGTAAAAAATGTACGTATACTCTGCTATTGTTCCTCTTTTTCTGGCAACACATTAGATTGTTTTTAAAGTGAGTTTTCTCGTTGTAAAATGTCAAAATAATGTTGGCTTTATAATTTCAGTGCAAAGTCTCCTCCTCCAAATTATATTTTGTGTTAGTGAACATCTATTTAGTGAATATTTTATGTTAGTCCCACAGGGGACTGGAACAAAACAAAACAAACAAAAACCAAACAAAGAAAAAAACCACACACGCGCAAAAACCCTGAAACCAAACCAAACCAAAACCTGCATATCCAAGACAAATGCTGAATCCACTACAGAAAACATCAATTTACCATTTTGATGTGGAAAAAGGACCATGTAGTTAAACAAAAGCTGGGAACTCACTGACATCTTGTCAGAATCAATCAGCAATTTACTTAATGACTGTTTTACAGCAAAACCTTTCCTATTTCTATCTAAATACTTAGATGAAGGTGTGGACTTTCAAGAAATGTGATGTATGTGAAGGATATTGCATCCTGCCATTTCAGTTGTTAATAAGCATGTACACCTGTTTTCTGCTTATGTGTTTTTTCCAACTGAAGGAAAGCATTAAAGAGTCACATTCCTAATTTCAGGACATTTTAAAAACATGAGACTAATGGTGCTAGGCTCAAATGTGTAAGTGTTGCCAAAGTTCCTCTGACTAATAGAAAGAAAAAGTTACAATAACTGAAGAGCTGTTTCCTAAAAATAGCACTAAGAAACTTTAGGTTCCCTCTCAGTACTTTAACATGAACTCTGGACTATCTTTCTATACTTAGAGGAGGACCAATCAAAAAGACTCATTCTTTCACTGATTTTTTCTGGTGTGAATAATACATGGGGAAAGTTTGATCTCATTTGAATACATACATCTGATTATGATCTTCTTGGCTGCTTCTTGCTTTAATAATACAATTGTATTAATTTTTAGTAGTAGAATTGTATTAATTTTTTGCAAGAATACTGCTGCTTTTGTTAGTGAGTCTGGGAATGTATGAAAGGAATGCATTTTAGAATACTAAACCAGCAATCTGGAGAAAGAGCTCAGTGCAATAGGTATGCAAAACTACTTCATATATGTATATATATGAAGACCAAGGGAAAAGTCATTAAAATGCATTTGTGTATCTTTACAACTTTTCAGGCAGCTAGCACAAGAAACTACATGTATGACTGAAACTTAGAAAATTAATACACTTGCTAAGTTAGCTTCCCCCCACCCAAGTTTTGTATATAATGGTTATTTTCTTGTGCACTATCTTCAAAACATGAGACACTTTCTGTCATTTCCCAGAAATTTATTGAGGAAGCAGAAATCTTGAACAACACCCCCACACAGTGTTTTCCTTGGATTCCAATGCAGGTAAAGGAAACCAGATATCTTGGAAACAAGAGAGGTTCACAGATGAGTTTCATGCTTTGAAATACAGAAAAAAAAAAAAAAGTTTCTATTTATAGCATAGAGTAATAAGGGCTGGTATAAGACAGTGTCTTATAAGCACTGGTAGTTCCGTCCTGACACTGGCCACCAGTGTTTCCCATGGCATATACAGATATCTAAGCAGTAGCTCAATGGAGTACTATGTCAAGTAAGTAAAACTTCTTTTCAAAAGAACACTTTCCCACACTAGTGCTGAATAACTCTGTCATGAAAATCTAGTCACAGGAATAGTATTCTTAATGTTTTTGTGCTTCAGGTACCAACAGAGCGATGTTCCATCTGCTCTGAAATTGTCATGCAGCCAAACAGAGGTTTTTTGTTACTATAAAATACTAATCAACAGCACTGCTTACTACATATGCAGCAGGCAAATACATAGCCATATGATTCTTAATAATTTATCAGATATATAGAGAAAATAAGCAGAAATATGAAGAAAGGTGAATCATTCCAAAGAGTAAGGTTATTCTGCTTCTTTCATACCTGAAATGTAAGAAACTATTTCTTATTTTGGACTTGTATAGTTTTTTTGAAAATACTTCCCCTGCCCCCCCAATGGATCATATTCAGTATTTATAGATATGCTAATTTTACTGAGCTGTGGTTTATCTAATATTTTGTGTGGTGGAATCACATGACATTAGAGATTGCTAGGTGTGAGGGGGTGGATGACGTGAGGATAGACGACCACAGCACCAATTTGGTGCATCCGAGATTGCCCCTCTGTTGCCCAAAGTCAGCATATACTTATTTATAGAGGATAGATTACCTGGTCACAGGTTATGCATTTTCTGATTGGTTATAGGCAGCTCTTCACAAGCTGTTCACAGGCTGATAAGGCACCTTCAACATGGTCGCTGTTTTGCTATGCTACAACCTTGTTTAACATAACTACCTTCCTATTCTGCATAACTACTTTCTTATCTTGAATGACTCACAGCAGAAGAAACAGCTGTGCTGGCAGCTCTTTCCCTCATTATGACTCTTATCCTTTGTCCAACTTAGCTCTCAACTAATGTATCCAGATCATAAGACGCAAAAATTTTGGTAAAAATTTCAAAAGCTTTGAGATGTTAAAACCTTGAATGATCTCTCTTAGGTACCCTGGGTAACTGTCACTTCAGACAAAACAAAAAGGCCAGGCCAAACGGTGAGCAGAGCAGCTTAAATCCCACCCTAATGACAAAACACACAAGTCTTTCCAGAGATGCTGTTATTCCAGCAAGCAGTGAGTGTGTTTCTTTATGTGAATTTTTTGCTGGAGCCTCTGAGACAGGCCTGATTAGAACCACAAAACCAAAACTAATTGGAGAAACCAAACCAAAAAATGCACACAAAAAAGGAAACAAAACAAAACCAAAGAAAAAGAGTTGTGGGAATAGTCATAGTGAAACTGTGGATGGACAGCTATTTTTATTAAAATTTCTCAGAATTTTCTTCTCAAATGAAAGGTGAGTGAAAGAAAAGCATTGTCGTTCACAAATAGTTAGCAAGTTGTGAAGGTTTGGGAGTTCCCCGCCCCCACAGACTTTCAAAAATGACCCAGACTAGCACTCAGTCGGCTGGAAGTTAAATGCTGAAGATATATTTACAGCTTTGCACAATGTACAAGCAGATATTTACACTATATACAGAGTATTTACAGAAATATACAAGTTAAAGGTAATGCAGCAACACAACTCCCCTCCCAGAAATCAGAGNCCTATAGTGTAATTTTCTCTATTAAAATATTCCAATTAGCCTCAAACCAGCACACAAGTAGAGAATCAGTTGCTTTACTTTTTGCAAACATATCCCAATATTTGTTTAACCAGTCATGCTTATCCATCTGTTGATATGTCTGACTGAAAAAAGTCCTTTCCATATTTGAAAAAACTTGGACCAAAAGACACTCTTTGTTAATACTTAAAATCTCCAAGCTGTGTTTGGACGATGGCCTGTTCAGTGTTATAGAATAATTTTCCTTAGGTTACCAGTGTAAAAGATAAACTCTGAAATGTCACAGTATCATGAGAATAAAGAATAAATGGAGGAAACAATTGTATTCTGGGGAAGAAATAGAATTTTGTGTGCATAAAATCATTCCTCAACATGTTTTCCTTAGAAAGTCTGTCCTTGGTACTCATTTATACCAAAAAGATATGTTTACTCCTCCTCTCCAGCCCCACCGCAAAAAAAACCCAACCAAACAACCCCAAACCACCCCCCCCCCCAAAAAAAAAAACAAACCAAAAAAACACCCCCAAAAAANAAAAAAAAACAAACCAAAAAAACACTCACAAGAAATCCCAGCTGAAATGTGGACCCCTACATCTCCATTTTAAAAAAGCATCATTTACATCTAGGTAGAGACAGACAGAAAACATTATAGGTTTTTACAGACAGTTTTGTACACTTTCTTTGCGTATCTCGTAAACATTGATCTTGATTGAAGTGTTCTATTCCTTCATCTCAATTCTTTTGCTAAGATAGAAAATAAATTATTAAACTTTTTGGAAAACTGAGTAAACTAATGATGGTGGTGTGTGTGTGTGTAGAATAAAGACTGGTCAATCCAGAGCATCTAACATCTCAGACATGAAATCTAGCCTGTTTGGAATACTTTGAATTCTTTCATAATGTGTGTTGGAGAGTTCATTTGCTATATAGATAAACTTGGGGTGGGGACACACCATTAGCATTTTCAGAGTAATTTAAACTTTTTTTGATAGGGTAACCTTTGTGAAAACATATTATTCCCACAGTGGGTAAGTGGCCAGGTGCCACTTGTCTCCTAGGTTCTGCTCTGAGTTCAGTCTTTTCATCCACACCTGTCGCAGCCTTTTGCCCCATAAGACTTCAGTTCCTGCTCTGGCTCCCAGTTTTCCCTCTGAAATACTTTCAAAATATGTGTGAATATCTGAGCAGACTAACTACTGAGAAAATTATTTCTTTCCTTGCTTTTCTGTGGCAGTAGAAATGAGACTTTTTTTTTTTTTTTCATGACTAAATTTGTCCCTTGGCAGGAGGGAAACAGCAGCGTAAAATAATTTCTTGTTTAACAAATGCAATGAATTAAGGAAGAAAGTTTTCTTGGAGGATATTCAAGGGCCTTTGAGGGCTATTATATTTTACTTTGTGACAAATACTCATTGCAAGACTGAACAGCAAGAATCTGGCAGTAGTTGATTCTCAGATATTGGCAAGAAAGTCAGCAGATTTCAAAGACACCAGCCCAAAGGGAGCTGACTTTCTGAGTAACAGAGAAAAAAAGTATATGATAACTTAACCATGAAAGACAAGCTAGGTATATAAAAAATAACACTACACAGATGCTTCCATTGCACGTTCATGTGAATAAAGAATGAAAACTAACAAAACCCGAAGAAGAAAGATATACACTTAAAGATAATGAGAAGGACTGTTTCAAAGAATATTAATAGGAAAATTACCTAATTAGCTTAGAAATCTTATCTAGGTTCAATGACTTTCAGAAAGATTTTGGTCATCTGCTGGTGGGAACTTTTGTATTAACATTATCTCAAAGACAGAGAAGTGCAATTAGGCTTACAAGGCTGTCTTTATTTTCTTTTGGTTTTTTCTTTTTTTTTTTTTTTAAACTAAAATTGTCTTATTAATTATAACATCTTGAGGAATGGATGACATTTGGATCTATTTATCTTAATTTGAATAAAATATGTCTGTACCTGTGTGTCACGTGGACTGTTTCTTCTAACCTTTTATGTATAGAAATAAAATTACCACCAATGTATAAAAATCAGATGCAAAGGTGAGCTGAAATGTGTTTCCCTTGGGCAATGAGTTTAGTTTTTTTGCTTGTTCTGCTTTGTTTTAATTTCTGCCTGTTAAATTATACCTTGTGGGTGCTGGAAGCCTTTCCAACATCACTTTTGGTCATTGCTTAGACATGTTAATAAAGCTTACAGAGGGTGTAAAGACAACTGATTATTGCAGACAATTGTGTCAACTCAAGTCAAGTAGGATGCAGTTTAGTTTTAGGCATGTATGGAGACTCATCAGGGGTTTTGTTTGATTTTTAGCATTATAATAACTTTGCCTTTCTATTCAGTGGGATGAAATGCTTTGGAGAGTCAGTAAGATAGCCAGTTACTGCTGTTGGTGAAAATTAGATCTAGAAAGGTGAATTAATGCTGCACTTTGGCGGATATGGTGAAATAGAAATTAATTTATAATTGTGATAGAAGGAGGAAATTCAAGTTCTTTCTGTAGCGTGGCAGGCATATGAAAGGGCTATATATACAAAGACTGTGATGGAGTTCATACTGGAATGTTTGGTTGAGGGTATCTTCCAGCACCTCTCTGTGCAGGTGAGAGGGCAACTCATTTGTGACAAATGACTTCACTTAATTTCTAGCTTGTTTTGTCTCAGAATAACTGACTAATTGGTCCTGGATCTCTCCACGTACTGTATTCCCTGGGGCGCCTGGGTTTAACCCGGCATTCCCTGCGGGGCTGAGGCTGGTGGATAGGCGCTGTGTGGACAAACTGACTAATCCTGGGGGCCTCCCTTGGGTAGTTCCCACTGCAGAGGAAGGAGCTGACCAAAATATGCATAGATAAGAAAATCTGAAACTGTTCCTGCATGCATAGGGTGGAAAGGTAGGAGGAGAGTGTTTTTGTGAACTGCTAAGATAGTTAGAGTGTGTTTGTAGGTACTTAAAAATAGCCCAAGGCAAAGAATCATGCACTTGTCCTGCTAATTTGTGTATTTGTCCTGCTAATAGGACTGGGCAAGGCACTTGTAATACTAGTAGGATGAATAGAGCTCTAAGAATTCACTTCTGGGAGTTTTCACCTGATCCAGAGAAGATGACATTGCTACACTTGCTGTGGGAAATCCTGCATGATCTGCATAGATACCGATGGCCTCCTTTGAGAGATTTAGGTCCTCACAAGAGGTCCCACCTTTCTTTTTACTCATCTACTGGTTCATCTCTTTTCACTCACTGTAAATTCAGCATGGTTTCAGAACAAAAGAGCTAAAGATTGCTCTCTGATTTACTGCTCTAACCAAGACCTCCAGCTTCCATTCCTCCAACCTCAGAGCTTCCTTACTAACATAAGAACTCTGGTAGGAGGAAGAAGAGTATTAGGGTGCACTGCACCCTAAGTACTGGTGTACCAGTACTAGGAAGTACTTGGCATCCAGTACACATAACAAACACTGTCTCATGTGAACTGTGCAAGTCTTTCAAGATAAAGAACTTGGACTTAATTAGACTAAAGAACTATACTACCACAAGGCCTTTTAGTGTAATTTTCTTATCCATCACTTTGTATTGAGTTTGGGTTGTATTGTTTTTTTGTTGTTGTTTTGCTTTTTTGTTTGTTTGTTTTGTTTTGCTTGACTGGTTTTTTGGTTTGTTTTTGTTTTTTTAGGGACTGATACTTCCTCTGAGGGGATAGAAAATACACAACTCATACACCTTCATGAAACAATGCTTCTTTGATAACATATCTCAATTTCAGTGGAATGAATGACTTCGAAGCAGGGCAAGCACATACTGCGGTTTTAAGTAAGCATTCCATAGGTCTACAGCAGTAATAAAACTTAAAAGATGAGCCAAATATGGAAGATGAGATCTTGAAGATTGTGCTGGTTTGAGGCTAACTGGAATATTTTAATGAGAGAAATTAGATATTTGGCTGTGAAGAGAAAATAATAATCATGTCTATATCACTCGTTGGTTCTGCTGAGGGACATAAATAGTCAAAAGATAAACAAAGGCTGACATCTCTTTTTCGGTCTGTGTGCCTGGCGGCATCTTGCCTTTACTCCTCTGCATGAAACCTATGTAACCATTTTCTTCTAACTCCTTATTGGCTTTTGGCATCTCCCCCTTGATTATCTATGAATTAATCATGTAAGCTTTCAAATGAGGGTTTATTTTGGTTATTTCTGAGATAATGAGGGGTGGGAACAAGGAGGAGGAGCTAGTGGGAGCCCTCCTGGGCAGTCTTACTGCTTGTGGGGTGTGGGGGGATTTTGAATTTCTGTATTACTTCTAACTTGTTTATAATTGTAAATATCTGTAATTATTGTGTATATATGCTTGTAAGTATGTGCTGTGCTATAAAAATATAGCTTCCAGATGTCTGAGCTCATCTGGTGAATTTTGTGGTGGGGTGGAAACTTCCAAACCATGACAAAGATAAATAAGGTTGAATATAACCTATCAACTTGAAGTGCTTGGGCAAAATCTCTCCCCCATGATGATTTCCTACAGGTACTACAGATGATATATAATGTCTCTCTGCTTGATGCAAGGGGGTCACCCAGTGTGATTCTATCAAAGGTCATCTCTGAGTGCTGAATGCAGTTTAAAAGAAATAAAAAAGAACACCAAAACCTCCTAAAAGAACAAATTAACGAACTCTTTCTTTTGAATACAGGGAAATCACTCTGTTGAAGTGATTAATACCCTTTGGTATTTTCCAGGTATGTATATTTTACATTTATTGAGCAGATGCAGAAGTGGTAGCAAAGTAAGCTTCTGAAGAGAAAAGAACTCCTTAATTTGTGAAATACTCTACCAGCCAGGGGCAACATGTGCACTCAGTTTGAACTCCAGGACGTTTTTCCAGACTGCTGCCACCTGTGGAGGTAGAGGCACCATTTAAAATGTTCATTACAATTTTTAATAGTATTTAGACTTTCAGACTTTTGGTGTAGCTGATGAAGAGGTTAATGGGGGCTAAGCACCATTCCTAAGACACTGCTGTTAACACAGCTAAAGCCCTTATTGTCCTGATAGCATCTCAGGGAGGGCTTGGCCTAATAAACAATTTGGGGGTACCCCTAGGTTGCCCCAGCATCACATCAGGGTTGCTGAGACCAGCTCTCCAAGGTTAAATGAACCAATGTTGGAGCTTGGAGATGTTTATTCCCTGTGTACTCCTGGCAGGACCACTTCACCTATCCCCATCACTAAGGTTTCTTTTTTAAAGTCAAACTCATCTTCCAAGATGCCAAACCTGAAATTATGCCCAAGATTAAAAAATATATGCTCTAAGTACAGTTTCACAGTTTAGCACAAGGAGTTGCAATCTCTTTAGCAGAGTGTGTTTAACTATGCTTAAATAAAACAAAACCACACCAAACCAAACCAAACCAAAAAACCCCAAAGCTTTAGCCTTTCATGTTTGTTTGCATGTTTCTGTACCACAGGGTGTATGTACCCTTTGGCTAAATATTTTCTAACCTAGTGACCTTTTCAGATTACCTAAATATGCTGTTAGGTAGAGCAACCTAATCATAAAACTGACACAATGTAACCTGAAGGCAAAATTTCCAAAATTTATGTTTCTGACAGACAAGACTATCTCTCCTACTTCAAATACAAGTATAATTTTTCTCCCAACTTTTTCAACAACAGAGCTGCTCTTGTTTACTTTCAACCTAGATCCAAGGACTGATGACATGCAAAAAATATTGCATCCAGTTCTGGTGTCCCCATCATAAGGACACAGAGCTTCAGAGAAGAGCCACAAAGACGATCCAAGGGGTGAAACACCTCTTCTGTGAGGATAGGCTGGGGGAGCTGGGGTTGTTCAGCCTAGAGAAGGAAAGACCTCAGGGGGACCATATAGCTGTCTTCCAATACCTGAAGGAATCCTACAGAAAAGCTGAAGAGGAACTTTTCGTAAGAGTGCTTGGTGATAGGGTAAGGGGGAATAGTTTCAAACTGAGGGAGAGTAGGTTTAGACTAGATCTTGGAAGAAGTTCTTCAGTATGTGGGTGGTGGGACTCTGTAGTAGGTTTCCCAGGGGGGTGGTGGATGCCTTTTCCCTGGGGTTGTTCAAGACCAGAATGGATGAGGCCTTGAGCAGCTGAGTTGAAAGCCATGTCTGCCCATGGCAGTGAGATTGGAGCAGGTCATAGAATCATAGAATGGTAAGGTTGGAAGGGACCTCAAAGATCATCTAGTTCCAACCCCCTGCCATGGGCAGGGACACTTCCCACTAGTACAGGTATCTCTAAGGTCCCTTCCAATCTAAGTCATTCTATGATCTAGCTTACACTGGAACTCCCTCTGCAATTTGTCAACAGATATTTCCTCAAAACAGAGAAGTCTTTTGTACACTTTAGTCTTCTGATCCCCCATATTCATGAAGTTCCTTTTAATTTTGGCATATCTCATTAAAGCTAGCAATGTCTTTGCATGTCTATAAATTGCATATCACAGTATCACAGTATTACCAAGGTTGGAAGAGACCTCAAAGATCATCAAGTCCAACCCGTTACCACAGACCTCAAGACTAGACCATGGCACCAAGTGCCACGCCCAAACGCGCCTTGAACACCTCCAGGGATGGTGACTGCACCACCTCCCTGGGCAGCCCATTCCAGTAGCCAATGACTCTCTCAGGGAAGAACTTTCTCTTCACCTTGAGCCTAAACTTCCCCTGGCGCAGCTTGAGACTGTGCCCTCTTGTTCTGGTGCTGGTTGCCTGAGAGAAGAAAGTAACCTCCTCCTGGCTACAACCTGGGCACACTGCTGGCTCATGTTCAGGCAGGTGTCAATCAGCACTCCCAGATCCCTTTCTGTTTGGCTGCTCTCCAGTCACTCTGTCCCAAGCCTGTAGCTCTGCATGGGGTTTTTGCAGCCAAAGTGCAGCACCCAGCACTTGGATTTGTTGAACACCATCCCATTGGACTCTGCCCATCTGTCCAGACAGTTGAGGTCCCGCTGCAGAGCCCTCCAGCCTATCAACATCTGCCCCCAGCTGGGTGTCATCTGCAAATTTGCTGTCACCTATATAGGTCTATGGGATTCCTGGGGGCTACTGCTGAATAAATCAAAACTTCTGAAGAATTAATAGAGGAAGGAGAGTCCTGTAAAGAAAGTAAATTTCTAACACTTCCAGGCTCCATTTCCAAACCTGAACTCTGTATTCAGACATACCACAATGGGATAGGACAGGGGCATATTTAATATGCGCAAACAGCATATTACTTAAAATAAGCAGTGGTGGAAAAATGCAATTATTTACCATTGTACTAAAAAGTAAAGAATTAATTTCAAAACAGGAAGAAACTGTAGCCATGCATTTGAGCAAGATGTTCTAGTTAATTATGGAACATAATGAGAAAAACATCTTGTGTGCCAGAAGACTAGCAAACGCCAGTTGAATAGCAAAATCCACATGAAAAAAAACAACCCTAAGTAAATAGAATGACACATCTGCCTACAACTACTCTAAAAGTACTTGCTAATTCTTTTTCAATCCTTATGTTTTGTGGCCTTTTCTCCCATGAACAGATTGTCCATTGACAGCCTCTGAGCTTGCTAACTACCATCTAAGTTGGAACCTCTATCAGGAAAGCTGACTCCTCAGGTCAGCATAAAGGAGTTAAATGCCTGACACATCTGTTTCTGACTGACTATCCAGCTCCTCAAGGAGCAGCTCTAATTATTAGTGATGGATTATTCCTTTTACAAAGCTTTACACTTAAGTACTTTAAAGCATATTCAAAAATTCCACCGGACACAAATTACCTTGCAGAGGTGCCCTGCTTCTGCTATACATAAGATTAATTGTTAGGAAGCATCAAACCAGTGTGTGGGAATCATATTACAGTCCTGGCAATGACTGATGTGGAGAAATATCAGGGGTCAAGTCCACTCTCTGACCCCTTCCTTTCCTGGAGGGGGAATAAGCTCCAATAAATTATCTCACTCTAAGCAGAGAAGCAACATTTGTTTGTAGCAGAAATGAATTGTATGTGTGAATGTGTGTTGTTCTTTAGATAGGCCATGCCCCAGAGAGCAGGAAGCCACTGTGTACTCAAAAGTGATAATGTTAGTAAGCATTGGTGTTTTGATCTGTCTTTGATGTTTGCCTGTAGCGATAGAACAAAAGGCAACGGTTTTAAATTACAGAAGAGCAGATTCAGATTGGATATTAGGAGCAAGTTCTTTACCGTGAGGGTGGTGGAACACTGGAATAGGTTGCCCAGGGGGCTAATTCAAACACCATCCCTGGAGATACTCAAGGTTGGGGTTGACAAGGCTCTGAGCAACCTGATCTAGTGGAGGATGCCCCTGCTCACAGCAGGGTGGTTGGACTAGATGACCTTTGGAGGTCCCTTTTAACTCATTGTTCCATGATTCTGTGAATACAAACATACATAGAAGCAGTATGTGATTATTCATGCATAATCCTCTCACTCCCTGACCAAATAACAGATAAAAAATACCTGGCCCATGCACACAGACAAATACATTTGAATAAAATTTCCTGCTATGAGTTGAAGTTTGATTTGGAACATTGCTGGCTGTGATGGTTTGGGAGTTCCCCGCCCCCCACACTTTGTAAAATCACCCAGACTAGATTTAGCAGTCTGGAAATTAAGGAATGAAGCTGTATTAGCAGCCTAGAACAACATACAAGCAGATATATACACAATATATGTGAATATTTACAGAAATATACAAGTTAAAGGTGATACAGAAACACAACACCCCTCCCAGAAATCAGAGTCCTCTGGAGTGGCTCCCAACCATCCTTCCATATTCTCCTCACCCCTCTACCTTACCGCAGGGTTTGCCTTACATGTAAGGTGAGTTTGGAGGATCAGCCAGGGGGGTTACAAGCACAGTGGTTAGCAAGGTGAGTTTGGAGGATTGGCCAGGGGAATTAAAAGCACAGTGGTTAGTTAGGTTACTCATCAGAGAGGAGAAGACCCACTGACTCCCAGAGAGACCAAGAGACTCTGTGTTATCTATGTTTGTGTTCTTGTTCTTATACATCCTAGCAAGCCTATGAGTGAAGAAGGCATGACCATTGTTTTCTTTTCATAGCCTATAATCTAATTATTTTAATAAAAATATTCCAATNCAAGCACAGTGGTTAGCAAGGTGAGTTTGGAGGATTGGCCAGGGGAATTAAAAGCACAGTGGTTAGTTAGGTTACTCATCAGAGAGGAGAAGACCCACTGACTCCCAGAGAGACCAAGAGACTCTGTGTTATCTATGTTTGTGTTCTTGTTCTTATACATCCTAGCAAGCCTATGAGTGAAGAAGGCATGACCATTGTTTTCTTTTCATAGCCTATAATCTAATTATTTTAATAAAAATATTCCAATTATCTTCAAACCAGCACACTGGCCTTCCCCACAGTCAGTGAAGGCACCTAGATGGAGAGATTATCCCTGGTCCTAGATCCTCTGCCCGGTCACAGCATCAGTGAATTTCCTGCTTGCCTTCTCCTCTGCTGGCACAGAAATTCACCTTTCCATTTTGCAGTGGTATCTCCTGCTTGGGCTAACTGTGCTCTTCCTCCTTCCAGCGTACGTATCATATTTTAGCTTGTTTACATGCGTAGTCTCCTCTTTGTCAGTAAAATGATCCACCATCATTATTGTTATTATAGACACACAGAATAATCCACTTGTCTATAAAATATCTTCTTATTCAGTGTCTTGGATCACATTTACAAACAATACAACAATTATCACCGTACATCACAGAATTCACCAAACTGGAAAAACATGGACTTGATGGGTGGACCACTCGCTGGATAAGGAATTGGCTGGATGGTCGCACACAGAGAGTGGTGATCAAGGGCACAATGTCCACCTGGAGACCAGTGACAAGTGGTGTCCCTCAGGGGTCAGTGCTGGCACCAGTGCTGTTTAACATCTTTGTCAGTGACATGGACAGAGGAATGGAGTGCACCCTCAGCAAGTTTGCAGATGACACCAAGCTGTGTGGCACAGTCGACTTGCTAGAGGGCAGGGATGCCATCCAGAGGGACCTGGACAGGCTGGAGAGGTGGGCCCAGGCCAACCTCATGAAATTCAACAAGGCCAAGTGTAAGGTCCTGCACCTGGGTAGGCAGAATCCCAAGCACAACTCCAGGCTGGGTGGTGAATGGCTGGAGAGCAGCCCTGAGGAAAAGG
>VWZE01003986.1:19581-33174 GCA_013396675.1 Eubucco bourcierii
ACTAGATGATCCTTGAGGTCCCTTCTAACCTTACCATTCTATGATTCTATGATTCTAAAACCCCTCCCAAACAGCAGAACCACTCAGAAGGGCTCTGAACTCCCTCATTCTTCCAACCCCTCTCCTTATCTCAGAAGGCTTAGGTGCTTAGCTCCCTTCCATAGCTCGGTTGGTGGGGTGAGATGTGGAAAGCTGACAAGCGGTTAGAAGGTGGTATAGGAACACCAGCATTATCAATAAGTGGCTCAAGAGCTGGTGCCTGAAGCGAAATTTTGTGTTCTTTGACCACGGGGCAACCTTTAATCCCCCTGATCTGCTAAACTCAGAGTCCAACTATCAAAAAAGGGCAAAAAAAAAAAAAAAAAATCTATCCCACGAGTTGGCAGCCTTCATTGAGAGGGCTTTAAACTAGGTTTGAGTGGGATAGGGGATGGAACCAGATTCTCCACAAAGGAAACTGAGGGTGGTAAGCCAGTGTTGGGTAAAATCAGCAGCCCGGCTGAAGTGCACATACACTAATGCATACAGTATGGGGAACAAGCAGGATGAGCTGGAAGCTTTGGTGTGACAGGAAGGTTACGATGTGGTTGCCATCACAGAAATGTGGCAGGATGCATCACATGATTGGAATGCTAATAAACAGATACAGGCTTTTCAGGAAAGACCAGAGAGGGAGAAGGGGTCGAGGGGTGGCCCTGTATGTTAGGGAAGCTCTTGGTGCCTTGGAGTTAGTGGCTAATGATAAGCAGGTTGAGTGCCTATGGGTAAAAATCAGAGGGCAGACAAATAAGACTCACATGCTGGTTGGAGTCTGTTACAGACCACCTAACCAGGAAGAGAAGGTGGATGTGTTACTCTATAAACAACTGCAGGATGTTTCAAGACTCCCAAACCTTGTTCTTGTAGGTGACTTTAACCTGCCAGATATATGCTGGGAACTTAGCAGAGAGGAGATGGTCTAGAAGGTTTTTAGAGAGTATAGAGGACAGCTTCCCCACACAGCTGGTGTGCCAGCCTACCAGGAGTGAGGCTCTGCTTGACCTGCTGTTTACAAAAAGAGAAGACCTGGTAGAAGATTTGGTGGTGGGAGGCTGTCTGGGGTGCAGTGACCATGAAATAATAAAGTTTGCAATATGCAGCGAAGCAAGGAGGGACATCAACAGAACATCCACACTGAACTTCCAGAGGGCAGACTTCAGCTTATTCAAAGAGCTAACTCAAAGGGTAGCTTGGGAAAAAGCCCTTCAAAATAAAAAGGTCTAGGAAGGTTGGACCTACTTGAAGAAAGAAATATTAAAGTTGCAGGAACAGGCTGTGCCAATGTGCTGAAAACAGAGCTGCTGGGGAAAACAACCAGCCTGGATGGGTGAGGGACTTGTGAAGGAATTAAGGGGGAAAAAACTCTTTGTAAAGAGAGGTTGGTAACTCAGGAAAAAAATAAGGATGTTGCTAGGTTGTGTAGGAAGCAAATTGGAGAGGCAAAATCCCAGTTAGAACTTAGGCTGGCCACTGCTGTGAATGATAACAAGAAGTGTTTCTATAAATATGTTAATGGCAAAAAGAGGGGCAAGGATAACCTCCAATCTTTATTGCACAAGGAGGGCAATGTAGTGACTAGAGGTGAGGAAAAGGTAGAGGTGCTTAACACCTTCTTTGCCTCAATTTTCAATAGCAAGACAGGTTGTCCTCAGGACAGCCGGCCTCCTGAGCTGGTAGGTGGGGTCAGGAAGCAGAGCATCTTCCTTATAATCCAGGAGGAAGCAGATAGGGACTTTTTGAGCCTCTTGGATCCTCACAAGTCTATGGCACCAGATGGGATCCATCCCAGGGTGATGAGAGAGCTGACAGATGAGTTTGCCAAGCTGCTCTCCATTATTTATCAACAGTCCTGGCTCACCGGAGAGCTCCTTGAAGAGTGGAAGCTGGCCAAAGTGATGCCCATCCACAAGAAGGGTCGGAACAAGGACCCAGGAAAGTACAGACTTGTCAGCCTGACCTCAGTGCCATGCAAGATAATGGAGCAGATCATGCTGAGTGCAATCACAGAGCACCTACAGGATGGCCAGGGGATCAGACCCAGCCAGCATGGATTTAGGAGGGGCAGGTCCTGCTTGACCAATTTCTTTTTATGACCAGGTGACCCACCTGGTGTATGCAGGGAAGACTGACCAGGGCAACACACCGCTCCCTGACCGCATCATCCATCTCAAGAGGCCACTTGACCTGAACTCCTCCCTCCTCACTGTTGAAAATTGAGGCAAAGAAGGTATTCAGAACCTCAGCCTTTTCTCATCTTCAGTTATGATGTTCCCCTCCAGGTCCAATAAGTAGTGGAGGCTCTTCTTGCCCTTCTTCTTAGCATTGATAAATTTGTAAAAATGCTTTTTGTTATCTTTCACAGAGGNCCAGCTCATCTGCCAGCTCTCTCAGCACCCTAGGATGGATCCCATCCGGTCCCATGGACTTGTGGGTGTCCAAGTGGCTCAGCAGGTCCTGAACTAATTCCTCATGGATTTCCAGGGCAACACACCGCTCCCTGACCACATCACCCAGCTCTAGAAGGCCATTTGTCCTGAACTCCTCCCTCCTCACTGCTGAAAATTGAGGCAAAGAAGGTATTCAGGACCTCAGCCTTTTCCTCATCTTCAGTTACAGTGTTCCCCTCCAGGTCCAATACGGGACGGAGGCTCTTCTTGCCCTTCTTTTCAGCATTGATAAATTTGTAAAAATGCTTTTTATTATCTTTCACAGAGGTGGCCAGCTTAAGTTCTAGCTGGGCCTTTGCCTCTCTAATTTTTCTCCTACATAATCTAACAACAGCCTTAAACATGCCAGGAGAAGCCTTCCCCTCCTTCCAAAGGCAATACGCCCTCTTTTTTTCCCTTAACTCCTTCAGGAGCTGCTTGCTCATCCAGGTCGGTCGCCTTCCCCGCTGGCTCCCCTTTTGGCACATGGGAACTGCCAGTTCCTGTGCCTTCAAGAGATCCTGTTTTAAGTAGGTCCAACCATCCTGGACCCCTTTGTTCTTAAGGGCTGCTGCCCAGGGGACTTTGCAAATAAGTTTCTTGAACAAGTTGAAGTTTGCCCTTTGGAAGCCCAAGGTGAGGGTTCTGTCCTTACTCCTCCCCATCTCCCTGCATATTGAAAACTCCACTATTTCATGGTCACTACACCCTAGGCAGCCTCCCACCATCACATCTCCAACCAGCCCTTCTCTATTGGAGAGTCGGAGGTCAAGCAGAGCTTGACCCCTGATAGACTCACTTAACAGCTGCATCAGGACGCTGTCCTCCATGCGTTCGCTCTTCTCTTAATGTTGTGACCTTGTCACAGAAGGCCACCAGGTTTGTCAGGCACACTTTGCCCTTGATGCAGCCGTGTTGATTGTACCAAATCACCTTTTCATTATTCTTTTGCTTCAGCAGTGCCTCCAGGAGGATCTGGTCCATGATCTTACTGGGCACAGAGGTGAGACTGACTGGCCTGTAGTTCCCTGGTTCTTCCTTCTTCCTCTTTTTGAAAATGTGGGTTATGTTTCCCCTTTTCCAGTCATGGGGACTTGCCCAGACTGCCGTGACTGTTGGAACATAACAGCGGTTCAGTGATATCACCTGCCAGTTTCCTCAGTACCCATGGGTGTACCCTGTCAGATCCCATGGACTTGAACACTTTCAGGTTTGTCAGATGGATGTGATCTACTCACAATGAGCAGTTCTTTCTTCCACCCCCTGCCATTATTTGCCATGACTCTGGCAGTGTGGCTGCAGGCCCTGCCAGTGAAGACTGAGGTAAAGAAATAATTGAGAACCTCAGCCTCATCCATGTCACTTGTCACCAGTTCACCTGTTTCTTGCCTGAGGGGGCCCACATCTTCCCTAGTCTTCTTTTACCATTAACACACCTATAGAAATTTTTGCTGTTTCACTTGATCTCTCTGGCTAGATTTAATTCTAACTGAGGTTTAGCTTTTCTAATCAGATCTCTTAGTGCTCAGGCAGCTTCCTCATACACCCCCCCATCCTAGTTATCCTTTCTTCCACTCCTTATAGAGTTTTATTTTGTGTGACAGTGCGTCCAGGAGCTCCTTGCTCATTCATGCAGGTCTCCTAACATTCCTTCCTGCCTTCCTCTTTGTCAATGCACTTTGCTCCTGGGCAAAGAGAAGGTGATCCTTCAATACCGATCAACTGTCCTGATTCCCCCTTCTCTCTAGAGCTTTGTCCCACAATAATTTTGCCGACAGATCCCTGAAGCAATCAAAGTCTGCATAGCTGAAGTCCAGGGTTGTAAGCTTGGAGTACATCCTCGTTGCCCTGAGGATCTTAAATTCCAGCTTATCGTGGTCACCCCAGCCAAGGCTGGGCCTCATGTTGGTCACCAGCCCTTCCCTATTGGTGAGAACAAGGTCCAGTATAGCACTTTTCTTGTTGTTTCTTCCAACATTTGGAGGAGGCAGCTATCTTCTGTGCATTCCAGGAACATCCTGGATAGCTGGTGCCTTGCGGTGTTGTCCCTCCAGCAAATGACAGGGTGATTGAGATCCCCCAGGAGGACCACAGCTTGTGAACCTAAGGCCATCACACCTAAGGTCTCATCTGCTTGGTTCTGCTGGTGGCCTGTAGCAGACCCCTGTAATATCTCCTTGCAACACCTCCTCCTCTCCTACCTTGCCTGTCCTTCCTAAAGAGCTTGTACCTGTCCATCCTTACATTCCAGTCATGGGAATGATCCTGCCTAGTTTCTGTAACAGCCACTATGTTAATGGTTTTCCAACAGCACAGTGGCCCTTAATTCATCCTATTTATTCCCCAAGCTGTGTGCATTTGCATAGAGGCGCTTCAGTTGGACAGGCCATGTCACCCTCTTGTGCAAATCCCCCGTGCTTCCCCTAGCAGGTCTTGGTGGATTGTCCCAGGCTTGCCTCAGGGCAACAAGTTGAGGGCCCTTACTAGTACTCCATCTCTGCCCTTGCTGTGCTGCCTCACCTTTTGTCACAGACCAGCATAACCCCTTCCTCCTTCAAATCCATTTTAAAGCTGTACCAATGGATCCTGCCAACTCCTGCCCTAGAATCCTTTTCTCCCTCTGGGACAAGTGCATCCCATCAGTTTCTTCACAGATCTGGTGGTGCCCTGTAAACTGATCATAAAGTCATAGAATCATAGAATGGTAAGGTTGGAAGAGACCTCAAGGATCATCTAGTTCCAACCCCCTGCTGTAGGCAGGGACACCTCCCACTAGTACAGGTTACTCAAGGCCTCATCCAATCTGGCCTTGAACACATCTAGGGAGGGAGCATCCACAACCTCCCTGGGCAACCTGTTCCAGTGCCTCACCACCCTTACTGTAAAGAACTTCCTCCTAACATCTAGTCTAAATCTCCCCTCTGCCAGTTTAAGCCCATTGCCCCTTGTCCTGTCATTGCAGGACCTTGTAAATAATCCTTCCCCAGCCTTCCTGTAGGCCCCCTTCAGATACTGGAAGGCTACTATCAGGTCCCCTCGAAGCCTTCTCTTCTCCAGGCTGAAGAGCCCCAACTCCCTCAGCCTGTCCTCATAGGAGAGCTGCTCCAGCCCTCTGATCATCTTTGTGGCCCTCCTCTGGACCCGCTCCAACACTTCCATGTCCTTCCTGTGCTGAGGGTTCCAGAACTGCACACAGTACTCCAGGTGGGGTCTGACGAGAGCAGAGTAAAGGGGCAGAATCACCTCCCTTGCCCTGCTGGCCACGCTTCTCTTGATGCAGCCTAGGACTCGGTTGGCTGTCTGGGCTGCATGTGCACACTGCAGGCTCATGTTGAGCTTTTCATCAACCCAGACTCCAAGGTCCTTTTCCTCAGGGCTGCTCTCCAGCCATTCACCACCCAGCCTGTATTTGTGCTTGGGATTGTGCCTACCCAGGTGCAGGACCTTACACTTGGCCTTATTGAATTTCATCAGGTTGGCCTGGGCCCAACTCTCCAGCCTGTCCAGGTCCCTCTGGATGGCATCCCTGCCCTCTAGCAAGTCGACTGTGCCACACAGCTTGGTGTCATCTGCAAACTTGCTGAGGGTGCACTCCATTCCTCTGTCCATGTCACTGACAAAGATGTTAAACAGCACTGGTCCCAGCACTGACCCCTGAGGGACACCACTTGTCACTGGTCTCCAGGTGGACATTGTGCCGTTGATCGCCACTCTCTGGGTTCGACCATCCAGCCAATTCCTTATCCAGCGAGTGGTCCATCCATCAAGTCCATGCTTTTCCAGTTTGGTGACCAGGATGTCATGTGGGACAGAGTCAAATGCTTTACTCAGGTCCAGGTAGATGACATCAGCTGCCTTTCCCTTGTCCACTGTCGCTGTGACTTCATCATAGAAAGCCACTAAATTTGTCAGGCAAGATCTGCCCTTGGTGAAGCCATGCTGGTTCCCACCAATCACCTCTGCTTTGTTTTCCATTTGCCTTAGCAGGACTTTCAGCAGGATCTGCTCCATGATCTTGCCAGGCACAGAGGTGAGGCTGACTGGTCTGTAGTTTCCAGGGTCATTCTTTTTACCCTTCTTGAAGATGGGTGTTATGTTTGCCCTTCTCCAGTCAGCAGGAACTTCACCAGTCTGCCATGACTTTTCAAATATGATGCACAGTGGTTTGGCAACTTCATCTGCCAGTTCCCTCAGGACCCGTGGGTGGATCTCATCAGGCCCCATGGACTTGTGCACATTCAGGTTTCTTAGGAGCTCATAAACATCATCTTCTACTATAGTAGGCAGATTTGCCTGCTCCCAGTCCTCACTTTTACCCTCTGCAACTTGGACATTGTGGTTGGAGCCCTTGCTGTTGAAGACTGAGGCAAAGAAGTCCTTGAGCACCTCAGCCTTGTCCATGTCCTTTGTCAGCAGCTCTCCATTTTCCTTCTGTAAGGGTCCCACATTGTCCCTAGTTCTCCTCTTCTCACTAATATACCTGTAGAAGTTCTTCTTGTTCCCTTTAATGTCCCTGGCCAATTTCAATTCGAGCTGTGCCTTAGCTTTCCTTACCACAACTCTGGCTGCACGAACAGTATCTTTGTATTCATCCCATGTCCCCTGTCCTGGCATCCAAACCCCTGTCAGAGACACCAGTCTTAAAGGCATGAATTGACCTGTTGGCTCTTCCTATACATTCCCTTGTCCATCACTGATGTGAAAAGAATGGAGAACACAACTTGAGCTCCTGATCCCTATCAGTTGCCCAAGGCCCTGAAGTCTCTTTAAATTGATTGTGAGCTTCTCATGGCTGCATCATCACTGCCCACATGAAAGACCAGAAGTGGGTAATAATCTAAAGGATTCAGAAGGGTGGAATATTATTTACAACATCCTTTACCAGGATGACAGCAGACCTCTCTATGAAGTGGTTTGGTCTGCGTATCAGGCCTTCCACTCCCCTCAGAAGGGAGTCTCCTACAACAATGACCCTTCAGTTTTTCTTTTCAGGGTCAGTTTTGATGGCCAGCCTGAGGCAAGTTAGCCTTGGTGTCATTTCTGCCCTTCCTGAGCCCCTTTCCCTTGCTCACAACCAGTTCCTCCTGCAAAGCCTGATACCTGTTCTGCAAGGGCATTGTAGGTGATGCGCTGTTTCGGGAAGCACAGCAGGCTTGCTCCGTTTGCAGCGATGGCTTTACCGGTCAGAGAACTGTTCCCGTTGACCTTGCTCGTGTGGGTTACTACAGGAAGGCTGGGAGTGGGGTGGGTTCAGGTGGGCGGGGTGTGTTGCTGATGAAAGGATATAAAATCCTCCTCTCCCCCAAAAGTTAACTCCCATTCTGTTTTTGTGGAGATCAGTTTGTGGATATAGTCAATTTCCTTCTCGCTCTTCCTGATGTTTCTCAGCCTACTCACTTCTTCCCTGAGCTCCATCACTTCATGCTGCTGAGCAGGTAACGTGCTCAGACCACAAGCAACCATAGTCAGAGTTGCCAGTGAAAGGCTGTAGCATTCCTCACCGCCTGTGGCCTGGGTACCAATATTCATTTTGGTGGGTGCTGGGAGCTCATTCTTCTTCCTCTGAGTTGCCATCATCACTCCTTCAGTAAACTGCAGCATCTCGTGTCCTGCTCACACGCCCTGCCCATGCCAACTACCGAAATGACTCAAAACGAGACATTTGCCGACCTTTTTTGGAGAGGACCTCCCTTATCACACAGGAACTGATCACTCTGGCCAAAGAGCTGCAAACGGCTATAACATCCCCGCAGGGCACACACAATCGCTATTTACTTGCCCTGTGTTGCCCTCCCAGAGACTTCTTATCACCTGATCACTGATGGGTGGTGCCAGTTCTGCCCACGCAGGTGGGTGGTGCTGATCTCTGCAATAAATGGCCCTTTGGTGTGCTAAATGCCTCCTTCTGGTTTACCCGGGAGGTGCTGGTTCTGCCCACTCTAGCTCAGCAGCCTGCCCACAAGCTGCCAGCCCCAGCTGCTTTCCCTGCTTCAAAGAGCTCTAATAAGAGCTTTTGGACTTCTCTTTTGGCTTCTGTTCCCTTGCCCAGTACAGTCTTACCTGCACTGAAGCTGATCTCATATTCAGGCTTTCAGTCTTTTAAGCCTTAGGTAATATTGGAGCTATTTATTCTGTCTTACCTTTCCTATGTTTTCTCATGGAGTATCCCATACAGGTGTGCTTTAATTTGAATCTCCAGCTTTATTTGGTGTAATTTCTTCATAAACTATGTGACTTGCCTATTATTTTCATTTCACCTTTTGTTTAATCTATTTCTTTGCCTCTCAACTTCCTAACTCCTGCCCTAGTGCTTCCTAGGCTTAAAAAAAAATTTGCGAATGTTCTGTCCACAAGCAATTCCTTTTAACTGTCTCTAGAGACTGTTTAGCCTAGCCAAAAATCTTTCCTTCTCTTGCTTTTCTTACTGACGATTGTTGTTTGCAGTGTGATCCATCAAAACTGTGATTTACATTACATTTAGTGTCACAGTTAACATAGCCAGGTGACACACTTTTTTTTGTTTTTTTTTTTTTGGTGGCTGCAAAGCAGTCTTTGTACATTGTCTGCTTAAAGTAACACAGAATGAAAAACACAAGCTTAACACTGATAATGAGAAGACATCTGATCCTGATCCATATTACGGATCATCTGGCTTTTGCACTGAAAAATCATCATTTTTTTTATATGCATGTATGTTAAATTAGATTTAGTTGAAATTGACCCGTAAGCTCAAAAGTTAATAAGTGGAAAGGCATTTTGTACCAGTGAGCCAAGGGGCCAGACAGGCAGCGGTCTCACCTCCATGGTTAGCACATTGAGAAGAGACTATAAGGCTCAGTAGCTGGTCCATACCTTCAGGTGAGCTGTGCCCTCGGGTCCACCAGCAGATTAAGGGGTCCTCTTAGGCATCGTAGCGCCGTACTGTTCTGTGGTTAGAGTATTGACTGGGATCTTCACATTAAAGCCAGGGCGCCTTCAACAATCCCACGCATTGAACTGTGTTTTTGTGTGAAGCCCTTGCTAGCATGCCTAAATGTTGAATGAAAAGAGAGTGTAAATTTGATTTTGGGGCATGCCAGGAAGTGAAGCGACCTTGCAGTCACAGAATCCAGAGCACGGGGAGAATGATTTCCCATCCTGGCTGCAGTTTTAAAAACTCTAATGCAGCCATTCTATCTCTGGGAGGGTGTTTGTGTTTACCTGTATGTATAGATTCATTAACTGTTTGACACTGTACCAGGTAGCCTTGTATACAAACATTTGCGACTGATGCATTTGGTGTATTAACATATACATCTCTTTGCACATCAGTAGATGGAGTCTTGTACTGTGACCAGGTCTGTTCAGCACTTGATGGCAGTATTTGCATTGGGTTCTGGCACCAGTTACTGTATTTGCTCTGGTTTCCAGTGTGACTTCTAGAGAACTATGGGCAATTTTGATTGCCTGGGGAAGGAGGGGAAAGAGAGTCACAGAGGAAGAGGATTGGAAAGACAGTAAATATGATCTCTTTTTCAGTTCTATTACTACAGCTGTTAGAGACAATTTTGCTTTAAATATTTAATTTTCCCTTTTATTGTAAGCATTCTGCCTCAGGAGCTCTCACAGACCCTATCTGCTCAACCTCAGGACAAAAGTCAAGTAAATAGTTATTTGAAATCCAACACAGTGTATCTAAGAATATTGATCTGTGGTATTTTGGCTAAGAAAGAAGGCAGGATACTTATAATAGCATCCTGCAATAATTGTTGCCTTTAAGAGGCAATGATGCCAGTTGAGATGCCCCAGCAGTGACTGAAGTGATTGCCAACCTACTGGTGCTGCAAAATACCTCTGAAGAGATGAGTAGGTGAGAACATATTCTGGTGATGTGGTAAAACTATGAAATGGCAGGTTTTTGTTCTGGGTAGATGCTTTTATGTCCTTAAGGCAATCAGCTTTTGCAGTGGGTTAGACCAAGAAAAACATGTTAGAGTGCCCACCCCTATTTTGTTTCTCTTTTTCCTGCTAGTTTCAGAAAAAAAAAAAAGCAGCTGCTGGTCTCATGAGATGGTTTTCTCAGCTTTGAGTATGAAGCAAGATCACATTATAATGTGACTTTTCTCAGGATGATTGTGACTGAATTTTTGTTCTAAGAAACAATATCAGGAAGAAAAAGAAAGTCACAAGAGAAAACAGTCAGTTGCCCTGAAATGATGAGAGAGGTCCTCAGGTGGTACGAAGCAGATGTAGATGTAATACTGCCTATTTTTGCCAACCATGGATATGATCCACTGAGTAATTAATTTATGGATGAAGTTGAGGAGTTTTCATATCTAGTTGAGTCAATTTGCCACCTGTTTTCATTTGAAAAGAACAGAAAATTTACCTTATCACTACATGGTTAAGTTCACTCTTCTTACTGCAGTTGATGTTTTTATCCAGCTGGATTATTTCTTGGTCCCCTTGAAATGTTCTGTTATAAATTAATAATTTATGCTAAGTAAAGCCATACTTCTGGGAGTTGGGAGTTGAACTAATCAAAATTCAGAGGTTGCAGGGCCCATTGAAAACATTTGCTGAAATCACCATGACTCCAGGAGAGGAGCCTGAAGAAAAGAAGGCTTCAAAGAGACCTTGTAGTAGCCTTCCGGTATCTGAAGAGGGCTGTTGTGGAAGATACATGTCCTGGCTTGCCATGGTTCCCTTCCCTCTGTCAGGGAGAGGGGAAAAGCAGAGCACAGGGTCCAAGACTTACCCAGGCTTGTTCCTCCCAGATAAGGGAAAGCAAGCTCCTGACTTCACCTAATATGGTCAGGCTTGGCAAAGCGCTATATTCATTGGTGAATTTGTGTGGCCAAAGGAGCCATTTACATTCAGGCAAAACAATGGAAATGTCTAAAAAATGTTATTTGTGCTTGCAAAAGTGAAACAGATATTCCAACACTTCCAGTGGGATGATGAATTTTAGGATCTTTGTTTAGTAATGATTATAGTTATTTAGGATATGGTTGTGGATTTTTTTTTTTGGTGGGTGGTTTTTTTTTTTTTTTTTTGGTTTGGATTTTTTTTTCCCAGCTTTTGCTGAACCA
Organism: Eubucco bourcierii; assembly: GCA_013396675.1. Taxonomy (NCBI): domain Eukaryota; kingdom Metazoa; phylum Chordata; class Aves; order Piciformes; family Ramphastidae; genus Eubucco; species Eubucco bourcierii. The sequence goes on from VWZE01003986.1 coordinate 31,118, forward strand.
GAACTGAACTTGCATGTTATNTCCTTTGGGAATCCATGCTCTGTGCTTCATGACTTAGCTATATCTCTCCCATGGAGAATGTTAGCTGTTCTGAAATGTATAGCTGAGTCTCACTCCAGCCCTCACTAGCTAGAAGGGTAATGATACTGCCCCAGAACTGAAGCTCATGGTGGCCCTAGTGCCTTAGGCGGTCCCTTGAACTAGCTGGAAAAGCCCAGAGAGAAGCCTGCCTGTTTTGTTGGACTAAGATAATGCAATATGTCAGTTCTCACAGGCTGTATTTTAAAACATTTTGTGAGACACCATTTCTAATAGAAACTTCTAGACACTTTCTCCCTAGGAATCATATTTGTAAAGTGGATTCTTGCTCCATACTGGAGCTACAATGACAATGGTCATTGTGATACAAACCTACCTAAATTAATAAGACCCCATTCCACATTTGTTCTCTTGTGTCTTGTTTAATCTTTTCTTACTGTCCTCCCAAATGAGTCTACATAGTCACGGTCCTGTTGCCCTGGGCTGCCTTTAAAACTAAGTTATTACAGCTTCTGAGCTGTTCTGTGCATTCTGAGATACAGGTGCATTATAAGAGTCAGATGTAGAATAAAGATAGGTGTGTAGTGTGTATGCTCAGGGTGACTAGAAATGCTATGAAACTTTGTATGAAATGCTGCACATTTTCTTGCTTTAGTCAACTTCTTCATTTATATTAAAACACCAAATCCCACCTCAGCCCTACTCCCTTCCCAAGACAGAAAATACAAAGCTGCTCACTGAGAAAAACAGGAACAAAATAAACCAAACCAAAACAATCCTATCAGTTGAAGATTTGTTTGGGTACCAGCACATGGTGTTTCAGAGTGTGTAATGCTATTTTCAGCAGAAATATCATTGCTTTTTTTTTTTTTTGTAGTAGAAAAGGTTCTTGGAGGGAGTGCCACACTACCTTCTTGAGTGCAAGGATGATCATGACTTGATTTGCAAAGCTAATTATACATAGCTCCCAGTAATTTAATTTAAAGATCATTAGAAATTGACTGTGAGTTTTCAAACATCTTCTGGGAGTGTTTTCTTGTGTATTTTGCTAAATTGATTTACTCAAGTCCAGATTCTCTTTAGTGCCTCTAGGAAATATAAAAATAAAATAAATAAATGTTAAAATCAGCTAAACAAAAAACCTCGAGCATGTGGAAGCTGGAGTATTTGCAGTGCTGAACTAGTTCTTTGTTTTTCTGCGTTTCACAAACAGAAACTAACCCACATAACTGTGATTTTAAATGATGATTTTAAAATAAATTGTTTTGTTTAGCTTCCAAATTTGCACAGAGAGGACCGTAGACCAGCATCCAAGAAGCTGAAAATGTTGTCTCATCAGCCAATTAAAAACTGATTTGGATCATTAGGGAAGAGTCACATTCTTGCAACAATCCCTCACAGCATAGGACTCTGCTGTCTGAGCTGCATGTGCACACTGCAGGCTCATGTTGAGCTTTTCATCAACCCAGACTCCAAGGTCCTTTTCCTCAGGGCTGTTCTCCAGCCATTCAACACCCAGCCTGGAGTTGTGCTTGGGATTCTGCCTACCCAGGTGCAGGACCTTACACTTGGCCTTGTTGAATTTCATGAGGTTGGCCTGGGCCCACCTCTCCAGCCTGTCCAGGTCCCTCTGGATACCATCCCTGCCCTCTAGCAAGTCGACTGTGCCACACAGCTTGGTGTCATCTGCAAACTTGCTGAGGGTGCACTNTGTGTGTGTGTTTTTGTCTAATGATAACTGTTAAAACGAAATATCTAGGGCAAGCAATGCTTCAGGGATATCTAAATCTTTTTCAAAAACATCTACCCCAAGCAGGATTATTATTTTTGATAACGAAAGCTTTAGGAAGTTTCATCTGCAAGATGTAACTTCAAAACCAGATTTTGTATTGATGCTTGATCCACTGCCTTACTTACACATACGATCAATAATGAGCATCACAAAGACAGCAACGATGAAAATATTTGCTCTTGGCTTCAGAAAAATATAAAAAGGACACTAACATGAAAAGATCTCC
>VWZE01003986.1:40414-51241 GCA_013396675.1 Eubucco bourcierii
ATATTTCATCCACCAGTATTCTCAAGTCCTTTTTTTTTTTTTTGCAGGACTGTTCTCAGTCTCTTCATTCAGCAGCCTGAATGGATACTGGTTGGTTGAGTCATTTAGGTGCAGGATCTTGCACATGGCCTTGCTGAACTTCAAACTTCATGAGAGTCATATGATCCCAGTTCCCAAGCTTGTCCAGGCTCCTCTAGATGGCATTTCTCCCTCTGTCATATCATCTGCACCTTTGAGCATGGTGTTATCTACAAGCTTACTGAGGGTGCACTTGATCCCATCATGTCATTTATGAAGGTATTAATATCTGTCGTGGTATGTACTCTTGAGGGACAATCACTCTATACTGGTTTCCACAGGAACACCGAGCCACCAACTGATCTTTTGGATGTAATCCTCCGGTCACTTCCTTCTCTGTCTAACAGTGCATGGTTACAAATTATTAATATTTAATCATGTGGAAATATTATAAAAAGGTATTTATTAATAATAAAAAAAATTCCTGCCAAAACTATTTACAATTTTATTTTACAGCTTCAGATACTCAGTTGTGGTTATATATTTTCACAAAATGTATATACAAACTTTAAGTGAAATCAGAAATTTAGGAACAACAACTCAGTTTAGGCAAGAGATGATTGACAAGAGCTGCTTGCCCACAAGGGGCACTCTTTGTCTGCTAAAAAGAAGCACCTGGCAAGAACCTTGCGGAGGCTTTAGAGGCAGTTAGTCAGTTTACCAAGGAGCTGAGCTTTCCGGAGCCTTTCTGGGGCTGCAGTATTATATTCCAAAATACAATGCGATTGTACGAGCTACAGCACAATGGTGTCCACCACTAGCAGAGACTTGCAGGACCTTGCCTTTTGTCTACCTTTCACACCAGAAACCTCAGATCCAAAAGAGTGGGGAGGGAGGCAAAAAGGGGAGGTTGGGGCTTGCTCACTACCACCACATCCATCTATAGAATTCATATCTTTAATTTAGAGACAAGAATATTTTGGAGGACCCTATCAAAGGCCTTACAGAAGTCTAGGTAGATCTGTAGCTCTACCATTGTTCACTGAGGCAGCTACTCCGTTGTAGAAGGCCATGAGACCAGGCATGATCTGTCCTTGGTAAAGCCAGACTGGCTGATTCAAATCACCTTCCTATAGTCCATATGTTTCAACACGTCTTCCAGGAGGAATTGTTTCATGGTCTTTCTGGGCACGGAGATGAGGTTGACCAGTTGGTAGTTCCCAAGGTCTTTCCTTTCATCTTCTAAAAAATTTTTAAATCTGTATTTTTCCATTCTCAAGGGACTTTACATGACTGCCATGACTTCTCCAGTGTGATGGGAAGCGGATTGGGAACTACATCGGTCAATTCCCTTGGGACTCTGGAATGTATCTTATCAAGTACCATAGACTTATGTGTATGTTCAAGTTCCTCAGGTAGTCTTGAATCTGATTTTCTCCTGCAAGGGAGGGACTTCATTCCCCTAGTCCCTGCCTTGAGATCCAAGGTTTCAGAGATTACCACTGAAAACTAAAAGAAAGCATTTTGTCCATTCATCCTTCTACATGCCAGTTGTCAACAGCTCTCCTGTTTAATTTGTTAGGGAGGTTACATTTTCTTTAATCTTCCTTTTCGGGGCAGTGTATCTGTAGAAGTCTTTCTAATATTCTTCGCAAGCCCTGCCAAATTCTTCTCCAATTGTGCATTTCTGATCCATCTTTACACACACAAGTTCTGTTCCTATGTTCTTCTGAGGATACATATCTCTAGTTCCACTGCCTATGCATTTTCATCTTACACTTTAGTTTGACCAGGAGGTCCTTAGTGAGCCATGTTGGTCTCTTACACTCCTTACCTGATTTCTTAAACGTGGGAAATGAGAGTTCTCGTGTCCTTAAAATGCTGCCATCTCTTTTCATCATCTTTGTCCCTGAGGACAGTTTTCCAGGGGATCCCATTCTTAAATAACTGTTTATATCAAGGTTGTATTGAGCCAATGATACAATTTAGCTGCAAGGGTGGGTGATACATGATTCTACAGAAAATGCTGTGGGCAATTCTGGTCAAACAGTCAGTTTTTGTTTCCTTGAGCTGCAAGATTTCTTACAGTCATTTTACACTTTGTGAGCATGATGTAAATTGCAGATACCACTGAGCTTCAGCAACGGTGATTGGAGATGTATCTGACTGGAAATTTGCCCAGTGGGCTGTTACAGGCACCTAATTGATAATTTAACCTCTAGATCATATCTCAGCTGTGAAAAAAAAAGTTTTATAATAATGGCTTCCTTCAGAAACCTACATGGCTTTTGTCTGCCTCACATAAATACATGAAACGTATTAGCACCATGCAGGACTACTTCTGCTCTGATTTTTTAAAGTACTGCATTGCTTATTGCTTCCCTTACATGTACCTTCACCTCTAAACTGTGCTCACGAATGAAATGACTACAGGAGACTGGAAAATAAATCTTCAAAATTGTCTTAATAAAAACTTACAATCACAATGCCTATGTTTAATCAAAGCGATAGTATACCATGGAAGTTAATAGGAATGTTGCTAGTTACTGAAGACCTGCAGAAGCGAATAAAATCCTGAGTTTATCCATGTTAGTAGTTATTAATAGGATTTAGTTATATAGTTTAGTAATGGGGGCTTTTAGAGATGCTGAGCTCTATTGATATAGCTGCAGATGGCAATAACATTAGTTTTAGGAGTCAAAATTTTCAGAAGTAGTAAAATACTACCAAATTTTCACATTTCTGTGGATTTCCACCCCCCCACTCCCTATTTGGCTCTAACTGTAGGGGTTCAGAAGTGAAAGAGGTATGAACAATGATTTTATCTTTAAAAGGGATACCACTGCAGGCATTTAAATTTTGGCTGTTACAATAGCACTGTCTTGGAAACAGTATACCAGGGACCAGTTTCTTGTGCATTGAAAATGCAAAATATTCCTCATTGTCTATGTGATGGTTCAGGAGTTCCCCGCCACCTACACTGTGTAAAATGACCCAGACTAGGACTCTGTCAGCTGGAAGTTAAGGAGTGAAACTCTATTTACAACTCAGCACAATGTACAAGCAGAGATATACACTACATACATGAATATACAAGAAATATACAGAAATATACAAGTTAAAGGTAATACAGCAACACAACTCCCCTCCCAGAAATCAGAGACCCCAGGAGGGGCTCCCAACCACCCTTCCACCTTCTCCCCGTCCCTATACCTTACCCCAAGGTTTGCCTTACGTGCAAGGTGAATTAGGAGGATCAGCCAGGGAGGTTAGAAGAAAAGTGGTTAGTGAGAATTAATCGGCAGAGGAGTCAGAGCCAGAAGCTGCTAGATCACCCCAGATGCTGTGCTGTGTCCCCAGCAAGAGACAGACAGAGAATGCCCTATCTATGTTTTGGTTATTTTTCCCAAACAATTTTCAGCAAGCCTATGAGTGAAGTAGACATCACCATGTTTTCCTTTCACAGCCTATAGTGTAATTTTCTCTATTAAAATATTCCAGTTAGCCTCAAACCAGCACAGTCTGAATGAACATTAGGAGAAACTATTGAAACTGGAGGAATTTTATCAATGTAACATTTATGTGAGAGGAGTATTAAGTCTCTGCTTGCATTGAAATCTCAACAGTGTTGTCACAAGGTGGAGAAAAATTATACTTCTGTCTTTGCAGATGTCATATTAATTTCACAATACCAATTTAATTTGATCTAAGAAAGCTAATGGGATATGAATAGCCTGTAATCTGTAAAGCAAGAGCTTAACAAAATGCTTTAGAAGTCACATATGATGAAACACTAAGAGGTTAGTATGAAATACAGGTAGATGTAGCTGTTGCCTTAGAGCTAACTGGAGTAAAATGCGTCAAACTGTAACATTTCATATGTCAAAAGAGTTGAAAATTTGGTTACACATTGTGTTATGAATCATGAGAACTGTACTAACTGAAAGAAGAAAGGAAAGGCTATAAATACATGGTTTGTGTTTACACAAGATCTTTCAGCAGTTGTCATTTTCCTTCATTACAGACTGGTTTGATAGTTGAACAATCTTTCTGTTTTTTTGTTGTTGTTTGGTTTGGTTTTTTTGTTGGTTTGTTTGGGGGTTTTGTTTGTTTGGGTTTTTGTTTTTGTTTGTTTGTTTTTGAAAGAACAAGTTTTTAGATTTGGCATGCAGATCTTGTGCAAGCCTTAGTTTTGCAAACTGATTTTAGTATGGTAATGATTATGCCATTGAACAGAAGTATTTTTAATGAGGACTTCATTGAACCAAGAGCAAACTGTCCCACATGTTTTACTTTTAGAAGGGGAAATAACTGTTACACCTTCACAAGACAAGGAGGACACAGGGCCTTGCACGTAAATTGCTTGGAAGAAAAAAAATCCACCTCGCCTGATTTTAATCTACTGCAAGAAGTGAAAGAGAAACAATCCCGTAAAAAAAGTAAAGGCTCCAGTATTTGAGTAATATGGGTTCAGGCAATTATAGAATCATAGAATCATACAATGGTAAGGTTGGAAGGGACCTCAAGGATCATCTAGTTCCAACCCCCTGCCATAGGCAGGGACACCTCCCACTAGTACAGCTCACTCAAGGCCTCATCCAATTCGGCCTTGAACACTTTCAGGGAGGGAGCATCCACGACCTCCCTGGGCAACCTGTTCCAGTGCCTCACCACCCTCACTGGAAAGAACTTCCTCCTAACATCCAGTCTAAATCTTCCCTCTGCCAGTTTAAACCCGTTGCCCCTTGTCCCCTTGATGAACTTCTGCAGTTCACTGCCCAGCATCATACAGGGAATAACAGTGATGGTTTGAGAGTTCCCCGCCCCCCTCACTTTGTAAAATGACCCAGACTAGAACTCAGCCTGCTGAAAGTTAAGGAATGAAGCTCTATTTACAACTCAGCACAATGTACAAGCAGAGAGATACACTATAGACAGGAATATTTACAGAAATATACAAGTTAAAGGTAATACAGCAACACAACTCCCCTCCCAGAAATCAGAGTCCCCGGGAGGGGCTCCCAACCACCCTTCCACCTTCTCCCCACCCCTGTACCTTACCCCAAGGTTTGCCTTATGTGCAAGGTGAGTTTGGAGGATCGACCAGGGGAGTTAGAAGAAAAGTGGTTAGCGAAGATTAATTGGCAAAGAGGATCCAGAAGCTAGACCACCCGAGATGTGCCCCCAAAAGAGAGGCAGACTGACTTATCTATGTTTTGGTTTCTTCTCTTAACCATCTCAGCAAGCCTATGAGTGAAGTAGACATCATCATGATTTCCTTTCACAGCCTATAGTGTAATTTTCTCTATTAAAATATTCCAATTAGCCTCAAACCAGCACAATGACTAATGCATATTTTTTGTTATGCAGACTGTAATTTCCAGTGAGTTATGTGCTGCTGACATGAAGCTGTTATATTTCTATAGTGAGAGTGAAAAGTAGGAAACCCAGGAAACAGCTGTAAAAGCTCCCTAGACTTTGCTATCATATGCTGTTTCTTGAACTTGCAGAGAAAAGTCTTGAATTCCCTTTCCATCCTGTAGAGTTTCAAACCACAGGGAAGGAGTGGAAAGAGTGAGATCGAATCTGAAAAGCAATCAAATAAGAAGTGATTTTTATGTCTTTACCTTTTGCCAACATCAGAATATCTCCTGAAAAAGAAACTTTATTATATCCTTGTTATATCCATCCACAAAAGATTGAGCTACATTGACCATCAGCAGCAAGATTAATTTCAAACAGAACTGAGATTCTGGTCAGGTGGGGAGCTAAGCTCATGTTGATCAAATGAGAAATGAAACTCACTGTGCTGGTTTGAGGCTAATTAGAATGTTTTAATAGAGAAAATTACACTATAGGCTGTGAAAGGAAAACATCATGATGGTTACTTCACTCATAGGCTTGCTGGAGAATTGTTTGGGAACACTAACCAAAACAATTGATAAGTCAGTTTCTCTCTGTCGCTTGCTGGAACAGGAGCTGCTGGGGCGGTCTAGCAGTTTCTGGGCTCTGGCTCCTCTGCTGATTAATCCTCACTAACCACTTTTCTTCTAACCCCCCTGGCTGATCCTCCTAATTTACCTTGCGTGTAAGGCAAACCTTGGGGTAAGATACAGGGTTGGGGAGAAGGTGGAAGGGTGGTTGGGAGCCCCTCCTGGGGTCTCTGATTTCTGGGAGGGGAGCTGTGTTGCTGTATTACCTTTTACTTGTATATTTCTGTAAATATTGTGTATATAGTGTAAATATCTGCTGTACATTGTGCAAAGCTGTAAATATAGCTTCATCATTTAACTTCCAGCCAGCTGAGTTCTAGCCTGAGTCATTTTACAAAGTGTGGGGGGTGGGTAACTCCCAAACCTTCACACTCACCAACGTCTCCCAAGTTGTCTGAGGGTAACACTCTGGCTCACTGATCTAATTTCCTCCCACAAAGGTTTCATACTTGGATTTCAGAAGTTTTATAGATAGTTCCAATATTGTGTTGTGTTGCCTCTCAGTAGCTTGATGGAGGTGAACTTTGTGTGTTAGTATCTTCTGGAACAGTATTGTGTAGGAACATGTGAACATGTGAGCACATGAAATCAATCAAAGGATGAGTGGAATGGTGGGGGTGAGTGAATGGCAATAAACTTGGCAGATAAGTTTTGTGAAATGTGGTGCTATTTTTGCTGATATTTTCTTTCTGCCTAATTTCATTAATTTCAGGTATCTTGCAATGATCCTGGACACTTAACTCACTGATCCTGAAATGCTCTTGCATTTTAGGGAGAAATTAAGAGATTTCTCAGTTCAAAATTAATCCAACACTACAAGTATGCATTAATTATTATTTCATTATTCTTTTAGATAAATAATGCAAGCTCTTTAACAAAGCTTTCTCTTAATAACTACATTAGAAACTGAAACAAAAAAAAAAGTAGTGTGTTTAATTTCTACTACCTTTGAATAAGTAAAAAAAGTTAGGATACTGAAATATTCAAAAGGAAACATAGAAAATTAATATTTTAAATGAAGAATTCTTTTGGGGTAGTCTTAATTTTTAAGTAATCTCTATAGATTCAGCACATCATCACCAAGGGAAAATTTACCACCCATGAAAACAAGCACTGAGTAATACTTAAAAAAACTTTAATCTCTCATAGATTCATTAATTTGCCATAAAATCAGAGTAATATCTAATATATGGAGGTCATTTTTAAACATAATTGCACGTGCTATAGAATTGTGCATTGAATGAGGTTTATCTCTACCTTGCAGTTTTGCCAATATGGGAACATTATGACTCTAGTATGGTCAACAGCAAAACAAATAAGGATTTCACTAGCTTGCAATATTACCATTTAAAAAAGAGAATATTTTGACACTGAAAGAGTGCAGCTCCAATAGAAGTATCAAATCACTGTGATTTGTGCCAGCTGGGGGGTCTAGTCTATAGAGTCAGATTGCAAATGAGGAGAAACTGTCAGTCTATAAGGCTACATTACCACAATGTGAGTGAGAAGAAAATGAACTGCTTCTGCCTAGATTCTCCTAATTTTCCTCCTCCAGCTCTTGAGTTCTGGAAACTGAAAAAATAGAAGCTTTTTTTTTTTTCTTATAGCTGAAGGAAGCATTAATACTTACCTAAGGTAAATCTTGTCTTTATAACCAACTGTACATTAAATGACTGCTCCCAGTTAAGCGCTGCCTGTGTTTTCCTTTAAAATTTTTAACAGTGAACTCTAGGCACAGTGGGGATGGTGGGGAATTGTGCTGCATTAGTGTGAAAATTGCAGGACTATTATTTCCTCACAATGAGTAAATACAATTCTTTACAAAACAAAATTCACTCTTTTTTGATTTGTTTGTGGTCTGGCACTTTTGTTGTTTGTTTGTTTGGGATTTTTTTGCTTTAGTGGTTTTGTAACCAGATTTCGACCAAATGGGTAGATGAAGGAAGAGCTGAGGGTGTCATATACCTTGACTTCAGCAAGGCTTTTGATACTGTCTCCCGTAACATCCTCATAGAAAAGCTCAGGAAATGCAGCATAGAGGATTGATCTGTGAGGTGGATTGAGAACTGACTCCACAACAGAGTTCAGAAGGTTGTCATCAGTGGCACAGAGTCAGCTTGAAGGCCTGTGCCTGGTGGTGTTCCTCGGGGATCAGTACTGGGTCCGGTTTTGTTCAATATCTTTATCAATGACCTGGTTGAGGGCATTGAGTGTACCCTCAGCAAGTTCTGGGGGAGTGGCTGATAGCCTATCAGGCTGTGCTGCCATCCAAGGAGATCTGGACAGGCTGGAGAGCTGGGTGAAGGCAAACCTCATGAAGCTCAGTAAGGACAAATGCAAGGTCCTGCATCTGGGGAGGAATAACAGTAGGCACCAGTACAGTTTGGAAGATGCCTGCTGGAAAGGAGCTCTGTGGAGAAAGATCTTGGAGTCTCGGTGGACAGCAAGTGCTGCATGGGACAGCAATGTGCCCTTGTGGCCAAGAGGACCAGTTGTATCCTGGGGTGCATCAAGAACAGTGTGCCCAGTGGTTCTAGGAGCTTCTTCTCCCCTCTACTCTGCCCTAATGAGACCACGCCTAGAATACTATGTCCAGTTTTGGGCTCCCCAGTTCAAGAGAGACAGGGACCTGCTGGAAAGAGTCCAGCAGAGAGCCACGAGGATGACTGGGGGACTTGAACATCTCCCCTATGAAGAGAGACTAGGAATCTTGGGGATCTTTGGTCTGGAGAAGAGAGACTGAGGGGAGATCCCTTCAATGTCTACAAATATCTGAGGGTGGGTGTCAAGTGAGTGGGGCCAATCTCTTTTTGGTGGTCTGCAGCAATAAGACAAGGAGCAACAGCTGCAAACTGGAACACAGATTTCATCTCAACATGAGGAGAAACTTCTTTACAGTCAGAGTGATGGAGCACTGGAACAGACTGCCCAGCAAGGTAGTGGAGTCTCCTTCTCTGAAGACTTTCAAAACCCGCCTGGTTACATTCCTGTGTGGGCTACCCTAGGTCATCCTGCTTTGTCAGGGGTGTTTGACTTAATGATCCCTGGAGGTCTCTTCCAAACTCTCAGGTTCTCTGACTCTGTAATTCTGTGTTTTGATTTGGGTTGGTTTGTTCGTTCGTTTGTTTGGTTTTTGTATGTTTGGTTTTGGAGTTTATACTGGTTTTTTGTTTCTTTGCTTGATTTTTATTTGGTTTTATTTTCACTGTATTTTCTTATCCCAGACAGAAGTAAAGGAACAAGGTTTTGTTACTATTCCTAATCAGAAAAAAATCAATGGTACAGCAAAGCTTCCATTTTACTAGGAAATTGCTTTCTGGGTAAATGGAGGAATAAGTCAGTCCAAGAAATCATGAGGTTTCTGCAATACATTTTTTTTAACATGGAAATTGGTATGTTGGTACAGTTGAGGCCAGTCAATTTAATTGTTTTGCTTTACTGAATAGACTTAAAACCTAAACCCCCTTTCTTTATTTTTATCTTACTTTATTTTTTTGGACTGCTGTTGTTCCTTTGATTCTGGTCTGCATAGAGATGTACACACAGCCTATCCTGGGTGTGCAAGATAACCTTAAAGTTTTGGGAATTTTTCATTTATATTTTTTTTTTTCATTTAGAAATGAAAAATAGACAGCTATTCTCAGGTTGTGTTTTCAGAAGTTTTCAATGTATTTTTCTTATGTGAGATCTAAACCCTTCAAAGTAACATCAGCAGGTTCTACAAGCAGTCCCTGGGTCACTGTGTAGCATAATTCAAAGTAAGGCCTAATTTACATATTTTACTGTAAGAATAATTGTCTGTCATTTTAGCAGATGAACAACACAGTCACATGTATGCTGCAGGAGAATGAAATAAATGCCCGTGGTGGTCAATCAAAAAATGAGTGATTTTTGTTTAAAAAACCTGCCTGATTTCATATGGGAAAATATTGTAGCCAAGGTATGCTGGTGGTTTTACAGTCATGTTGCCATAAACCTGGAACTAAAATATCCTGCAGCATGGCACCTCTATGCACTGATGTTTATGATAAAGGAAGGGAGAAAACGTTATTTCTGAAAAGAGAGAACTGAGCTGCTTCTTGCTAAGGTCAGTGCAACGCATGTCAACATTTTCCAAAAGCTGTGTGTCGTGGTTTGGGAGTTTCCCCCCTCCCCCATTAGATTAACCAGACTAACTCATCTGGCTGGAAGTTAAGGGATGAAGTTATATTTACAGCATGCACAAATATACAACCATATATACTATATATAGAGATATAATTATATGCAAGTTAAAAGTAATACAGAAATTGAAAATCCCTCCTGAACAACCACACTGCCCAAGAGGGCTCCTGACCAGCCCCCCCCTCTCCTCTCACCCCCTCAGAAATAAGCAAATAAATCTCCATATAACTCACATGATAAATCTGCAGAGATCTGAGGTGAGAGGTCAAAAGCCAACAAAGAGGTGAGAGGAAAAGTTTATATTGGGTTACATTCATTTCATGAAAAGGAGTTAAGGCAAGATGCAACCAGACACACAGAGGGAGAAGTGAGGAGTGGCTTATCTTATGTTTTGAATACTTATGGCTTTCAGCAGAACGAATGAGTGATATAGGCATCACTATTGTTTTCTTTTTCACAGCCAATGATCTAATTTCTTTCATTAAAACACTCCAATTATCCTCAAACCAGCACACTACATTTGAGGAAACTCAGTTCTCAGAGTTGCAAGCACACAGAGCTTTTACTCCTAAATGAAGAGCTGAACTCTTTCCTTGCATGAAAGGACAGGTAAACAGTGAAAAAAAATAACTGCTTCTTTCAAAATCTGCTA
>VWZE01003987.1:0-12171 GCA_013396675.1 Eubucco bourcierii
CTGGAGGTGTTTAAAAGGAGGTTGCATGAGGCACTTATAGAATCACAGATGGTTTAGGTTGGAAGGGACCTCAAAGCTCATCCAGTTCCAACCCTCTGACATAGGCAGGGACACCTCCCACTAGCACAGCTCACTCAAGGCCTCCTCCAGCCTGGCCTTGAACACCTCCAGGGAGGGAGCAGCCACAACCTCCCTGGGCAACCTTTGCCAGTGTCTCACCACCCTCACTGCAAACAACTTCCTCCTAACATCCACTTTCGATCTCCCCTCTGCCACTTCAAACCCATTCCCCTTGTCCTGTCATTCCCAGACCTTGTCAATAGTCCCTCCCCAGCCTTCCTGGAGCCCCCTTCAGATACTGGAAGGCTACTCTAAGGTCTCCTGGAAGCCTTCTCCTCTCCAGACTGCAGAGCCCCAACTCTCTTAGCCTGTCCTCATAGCAGAGCTGCTACAGCCCTCTGAGCATCTTTGTGGCCTCCTCTGGACCTGCTCCAACAACTCCATGCCCTTCCTGTGCTGAGGGCTCCAGCACTGGTCCCAGCACTGCACACTCAGTGCCATGGGTTGGTTAATCAGAAGGTATTGGGTGACAGGTTGGACTCAGTGATCTCAAAGGTCTTTTCCAACTTGGTTACTTCTGAGATTCTGTGATTTTTACTGCAGTTTTGTGCTGTGAAGTCAGGTTTGGGTTTCTCCTGTCTTGCTCCAGCATTGTTTGCAAGTCTGTTGGGGATGTTGCTGGCTGGTGGAAGGGAGATGCTGGAGGTGCTGGGTACCAGGCTGTCCTCCATCACCTGAATCACTGCCATCCAGAGTTGGCAGCCAAACAACCATTCAGCAAGTGCCTGGGTCTCTGCTTCAGGTTAACAAATTAATCCTGGCTCTTGCATTTTGAAAAGAGTCACTTCAGCACTTTTTCCTCCTTTCCTTTTGGTTTTAATGAGACACACTTTCCAAGAGATGGAATAATCATTGCCAAAAGTGTCAACTTGCTCTTGTTATCCTCTTTAAGCTTCTGGAACAACAACAACAACAAAAGACCCAAGAATAGAAAAAGAGAGGTGTTGAGGAAGGGCTTCAGCTTCATCTCCAAGAGCCAGGGGAGGACTGGGGGGGGGGAAGATGTACCCTGTAACAGTTCTGCTTTCTGGCAGGATGCCCAAAAAGGCAACCCAGTGAAGGCTAAGATGATTATTATTTTTTTTTATTACTGTATTTTACTTTGGGTTTGGGCTGAGTTTTTATTTCTTTATTAGAGGAGGAATATCTCTTCTCACTGTTGACAGCACAGCTCAGAGCTTTGCTGTTGAGAAGCATCCTGGAATCGCTTGGAGCCAGCTGGGAGATTGGATGGTGGCAGTGACACCAGGGGAAATATCAAATTTGAGGGGGCTGGGGCTTGTAGCTCTGCATGATGGTGGGTTCTGCAGCATCCAGGGGGAAGTGGTTTCATTCCCTATTGGGAATATCCTCACTCCTCCCCAGGGATTTGGGAACAAGGCTGTGCTTCTGCAGTCAGGACTCAGAAGAAGTTTCCTCAGCTCGGTTGCCTGGGGTACAGATGCAGTCTGATGAGCAGGACTTTTCCATCTCTGCTCCTGTTTGAGTGTGGGGTGATCCCCAGGAGCCCAGCTCAGGATCTGATCCTGCAGCCTGCTGAGCAGGACTTTTCCATCTCTGCTCCTGTTTGAGTGTGGGGTGATCACCAGGAGCCCAGCTCAGGCAGTGAGGATGTGGATCTGAGCACCTCTGTGTGTCCAGCACAGACATCAGCTCACTGTTGCCTGCTAAAAATGTCAGCCCTGGGCAGTTCTGTGCCTCAGTTTCCTTTGTGCCCTTGCCCAGAACAGGAGTAGGCTCTCTTTGCAGGGCTGGAGAGGCTCCCAGGACTCAAGCCCCTCAGAAAAGGGCTTTTTCCCCAGGTCTTTCCTGCAGGGATGAGCTCTGTGAGTGTGTCTGGGTTTTAACCAGGAACCAGAGCTGTTTCCTTGCCTGAGCTTTGCAAGCAACCATTTAAATTTCAAATGAGCTGCAGCACTAAGCAGGTTTTTTTTTGGGGTTTTTTTTTTTTTTTTTGTAATTAAATGAATGGATTCTGACTACAAACTGAGGTGAGAGCCCAGCTCAGAGTGGCAAAGGCAGCAGTGGCTCAGTCATCTCCACTGCCTTCCCAGATACCATCCTTGAATTTTCCTGGTGAGCCCTCCCCAATCAAACAAGCTGAGATCCAAATCCTTGGGCTAGGGGCACCACTCCAGCTATGGAAGTGTGGTGGCTGTGGTTGAAGCCCTTCTGGCCAGCTGAAGGACTTGCAATGGGTCCTTTTCCTGACCTCCAGGCTCACAGGGATGCATAAGAAGGATGCTCAAAATACTGAGTTCAGAGTCTGAGCTCCAACCCCCTGGCAGTGCTGGGAAGTTGAAGCAGAAGTAAATCCTGAGTAGAAGTCACTGTTATGGGGGTGGTCTGTCCTGGAAGCTGCCTAGGGCAGGTGGGCAGAGGCTGCTGGGGTCTGTGAGCCACGAACACATCTCAGCTGTGGGAGGGATGTCACTAGAGTGGGCTCAGTCAGGTGGGGAAATAACTAATGTGGATTTCCTGACTTAAGCCTGGCTCAGAGCTTTGCTGTTTTTCTTGGCCATGTCTGTGCTCAGTTTGCTCAGCTGGCTTTGAGGAGGCTCCTGTACAAACTGAGCTCCAGGCTCCAAGTTCCCATAGCATCTTTTAACTGCAAGTTCCTTTGTACTTCTGTTCATGGGACAGGTTGTGACTGGGGCATTGGGAGACCTTCCTGGTGGGATGGGTGAAGGTGGCTCCTGTCTTTCCTGACCTACCCAGAGAGGTTTGGAGCACAAGCACCAACTGATTTAACCAGAACTCACCAGCTTCTTGCCATGGGAGTGCAGGCAGTGTTTGGAGAAGAACCTGGTTGCAATTTCCATGAATGAAACTTTTTCGTTGTTTTTTGGGGTTGAGGAATTGCTTTTGCTCTCCATTTTTCTTCTGTTTTGTTAGATAGTGTCAGGAGAAATAATGTGCTGCTGATAATCTCAGCCAAGCGTGGCAGACAGCCTTTGGTGAGGTCTGGCTGGCCTGGTGTCAGCTTCTCAGAGGGGTTAGGGGTTGGCTGGTAACTTCTTGTTCACATGCCCAGCAGTGACAGGCAGCTGCAGTGATGCCTCCTTCGTGCTCGCTGGGGCGAGAGCCTGGCAGGGCCCAAGGGAGTGCTGAAGCCCTGGTTTGGCTGTGGTGCTGCTGCAGTCCTCCTCTGTCAGGGCTGGAGAACTGACCCCTGGCAGGTGTGGCTCCAGTGGTGCAACATCTGGAGCTGGGAGTTACTGGGTGATTTCCTCTGCCCAGGGAGGTTGTGGAGTCTCCCTCTCTCGAGCTATTTGAGAACCGTCTGGCTGCGTCCCAGTGTGACCTGCTCTGGGTGACCCTGCTCTGGCAGGGGGCTGGTCCAGAGGAGCTTTTGATGTCCCTTCCAGCCCCTCACATTCTATGATTCTTTTGGGGGAGCTGAGGTTGCATCTCCACAGCAGCAGGAGCTGTGGTGGTGAGCTGGTTCCCCCCACAGCCGTGCACACTGCTGCCATCTGTTCCCCAAACCATCCAGCCCTTCTGTCCAGGCCAGCCTCTGTGCTGCTCGATGCACACAGCAGCTTGCCCAGCTCCTGCAGTGAGAAGTCCCTGCCAGGACTGTTCCTGGCAGGTGATGCCCCACTCCATCCCACTGCTGGGGCTGGGCTGGGTGCTGGATGCTGTGTGGAGCGCCAGAGGATGCACCAGTGCAGCCCAGCCTCTGGCTGTGCAAGACCTCATCTTGCATCTGCCTGGAAATGCATGAGGTGTCCACAAGAGCCAAGAGTCCCCCAGGACATCCAGCAGCCACTCAGCTCCCCAGCACAGCCTGCCTGGCTCCTGCTGCTCCCTGAATTAAATCTCTGCTGCCTTCTGAAGGGCACATGTGAGTGGAGCAGGGGAGATAAGCTAAACAGGAGAAGTTGAGGGGATTAGGCACTGATTAAGTTATTACTAACATGAAATGAGCTGTGCTGAGATGAAACAGAAGCTTTATTTTCTGTTCCCTGGCTCCAGGCTTGGGGCTGCTTGTCACCAGGCAGCAGATCAAACTAGTAGCCAGGAGCTGGTCTGTCCCCTGGTGCTGTCAGCACAGCAGCAGGTCGCTGCTCTGCAAACCCTTAGGAAGCAGAGCATTAAACGGGGTTGGGAACTGAGGAGGGGGTGTCTCTGCTGGGGTGGGTTTGCTGGGATGTAGTGCTTGAGGCAGAGGTAATTCTAGTGCTGGGACACTCGAGTTGCTTTGGTAGGAAAAGAGCTCCAAGATCATCAAGTCCAACACTATTGTGCCCACAGAACCGTGTCGCAAAGTGCTGTGCCCAAGCACATCTTTGAACACCCCCAAGGATGGTGACTCCACCACCTCCCTGGGCAGCCCATTCCCATGGCTGACTAATTCAGTAAAGAAAGTACAGAACCACAGAACTATCAGGGTTGGAAGGAACCTCAAAAGTCATCCATTTCTAACACCCCTACCATGGGCAGAGACACCTCAAGCTAGGTCAGGTTGGTTGTTTCTAATACCCAACCTAAACCTTCCCTGGTGCAATTTCAGGCCGTTTCCCTTTGTTCTTCACCTGATAAAAGGGATAAAAGGCTCACCCCCACCTCTCTACAACCTCCTTTCAGGGAGTTGTACAGAGCAATGAGGTCTCCCTTCAGCTTTCTCTTCTCCTGTCTAAACACTCCCAGTTCCCTCAGCTGCTCCACATAAAACTTGTTCTAGAGGCCTTTGAGTAGAAAAATAATTTCTTCTCTGCCACAAGTAAATCTGATG
The DNA here is from genome assembly GCA_013396675.1 of Eubucco bourcierii. Classification (NCBI taxonomy): domain Eukaryota; kingdom Metazoa; phylum Chordata; class Aves; order Piciformes; family Ramphastidae; genus Eubucco; species Eubucco bourcierii. The sequence goes on from VWZE01003987.1 coordinate 4,859, forward strand.
CTGCAGAGAGGGTGTGTTGGGGGAGCACTACCTATTGGCTCTCCTTCCTCTGCTTTTCCTGAAGCGTTCCCTACAGGCTTGCCAAAAGCAGGATACTGGACTAGGTGGGTGAAAAATGAAAGTGCAAAATGAAAGGTGGTTGGGTTGCACAGGGAGTCATAGAATGGTAAGGTTGGAAGTGACCTCAAAGATCATCCAGTTCCAAGCCCCTGCCACAGGCAGGGACACCTCCCACTAGCACAACTCACTCAAGGCCTCCTCCAACCTGGCCTTGAACACCTCCAGGGAGGGAGCAGCCACAACCTCCCTGGACAACCTGTGCCAGTGTCTCACCACCCTCACTGCAAACAACTTCCTCCTAACATCCACTTTCAACCTCCCCTCTGCCAGTTCAAACACATTGCCCCTTGTCCTGTCATTTCAAGCCCTTGTCAATAGTCCCTCCCCAGCCTTCCTGTAGCCCCCTTCAGATACTGGAAGGCTACTCTAAGGTCTCCTGGAAACCTTCTCTTCTCCAGGCTGCAGAGCCCCAACTCTCTCAACCTGTCCTCATAGGAGTCCCTGGTGATGGAGTCACTGTCCCTGGAGGTACTCAGGAAATGTGTGGACATGGCACTCTGGGCCATGGTGGTGTTGGGTTGATGATTGGACTGGATGATCTTAGAGGTCTTTTCCAATCAGAACAATTCTGTGACTCTGTGTTTGGGGATAAAGCTGGTTTCTCAAGCACTCAGGTCACACTGTAAGGTGGTCAAGTTGGGAGGTTATGTCCAGAGAGGAAGGTGGTTCAGGGCTGGTAAAAGCACTGCCTGTGGGGAGCTGCAGCAGCTTGGCTGGATCTGGGTCCAGGCAGGGTTTAAACCATGCTTGGGCAGAACGATGTGGCTGTTGGCAGAGCAGAGGAGGAGGTGTCAGGGAGAGCAGGAGCTGAGCTGGTCCATAAACCACCCAGCCCACCAGTGGGGCTGGGAAGCACAGGGCCATGGGCAGTTGGATCTGTGGGGAGGAGGATGTTCTTGGTCCCACACCCAGTGCCCAGCCCATGACCACCTCTTGCTTGCTGTGTGTGCCTGCAGTGATGGGCGCGCTGGAGTCCCGAGGGGTGCTGCGGAGAATGAGCGACATGCTGGAGATGCTGATGAAGAGGATGGACATCCTGGCCAGGCTGGAGAATAGCACTGACTTCCACAAAGGGGATGAAGCACGATTCCCTCTGGACAGGTCAGTTGGCCACGCTGAGGCCCCGTGGAGAGCACTGGGCAGTGGCTACAGGAGCAAAGAACCCTCTGTGAGCTCTTTGGCATGGGGCTGAGCTGCTGCCTGAGGGTGGTGGAACCCACCAGAGTGTAGGGCTGGTGGAGAGCTTCTGCAGTCTTATTGTTTGCCATTTCTGGAGCCCTTTTTTTCTGGGATCTCTGCAGTGACTGTGATTTTGGGGGTTACCTGCAGCACCTTTGCCAGCTGCAGTGTCTGCACTGCTGTGCTGTGGTGGAACTGAGGTGGGACCCAGCGATGGCTGGAGCGGTGCCTAGTGCGTGGGCTGTGCTCCCTCTTCCATGAAATCCCAGAGCCAGCTCAGGCAGTTTCTTTGTGTCCATATCCCTCAGGTAGCTGTCAAAATGATTGTTTGAAATCCAGGGCTGAGCTGCTCAACCTTGGAGCTGAGCAAGGCTTAAAATGAAGCAGGAGGAAGCTGTCGGGCCCCAAAATGCTGGCAGAGAGGTGGTGCCCTGGCTCCCTGTAATGCATGCACTGCACCCATCCTGGTGGCAGCTGGAGAGATCCCATCAGACCTTCCCAGCATGAGCTGCTGATTTGCTAAGGAGACCTTTCCCTTTGCTTTGGGAATCTTTTAGCAGTTACTGTGCTGATTTGGCTGTCACACAAGAGCCTGCAAGAATGCTAAGTAAACCAGCTTGAACCCTGAAGGGAAGAGATGAGAAACCTAAGGGCTGCTCTTGGGACAAGCTTTGCAATGCCAAAAGAAATGCCAGGTAGATTTTGCTCAGATGGAGTCACAGGTGACATGTAGGTGGCAGAGATGGGCCCATGCAGCAGCTCCTCCAGAGCAATCCCTCTGCAGACTTTCAAAACCCACCTGAACATGCTCCTGTGCAACCTGATAAAAGTGAATCTGTGTTGGCAGTGGGGTTGGACTTAGATGATCTCCAGATGTCCCTTCCAACCCTCACCAATGACACTGTGGTAATCTATGACTGGAGGAGATCAGAGAGGACATGGGCTCAGCACATCAGAACAGCCTTGGGTTTTGTACACCTGCTGAGATGGACTTGAGCAGTTGAGATTAGAGAGGTCTTAATTTTCAGGAGGAGGAAATGTGGGACACCTTTTTCTCCTTGTTGACTGCCCCTCAGAGGCAATCTTAGAATCATAGAATGGTTTAGGTTGGAAGTGACCTCAAAGATCATCCAACCCCCTGCCATAGGCAGGGACACCTCCCACTAGCACAGGTCACTCAAGGCCTCCTCCAACCTAGTCTTGAACACCTCCAGGGTGGGAGCAGCCACAACCTCCCTGGGCAACCTGTGCCAGTGTCTCACCACCCTCACTGCAAACAACTTCCTCCTAACATCCAGTTTCAATCTCCCCTCTGCCACTTCAAACCCATTGCCCCTTGTCCTGTCACTGCAGGACCTTGTCACCAGTCCCTCCCCAGCCTTCCTGGAGCCCCCTTCAGATACTGGAAGGCTACTATCAGGTCTCCTGGAAGCCTTCTCTTCTCCAGGCTACAGAGCCCCAACTCTCTTCAGCCTGTCCTCACAGCAGAGCTGCTGCAGATCTCTGAGCATCTTGGTGGCCTCCTCTGGACCCACTCCAACACTTCCATGTCCTTCCTGTGCTGGGGGCTCCAGAACTGCACACAGAACTCCAGATGGGGTCTGAGGAGAGCAGAGCAAAGGGGCAGAATCCCCTCCCTTGCCCTGCTGCCCACACTGCTCTTGATGCAGCCCAGCACTCAGTTGCTCTCTGGGCTGCACTCACACTACAGGCTCACGCTGAGCTTTTCATCACCCCAGAGATGAGATGAAGCTGGCTTTACTACCAGCCATGACTTAATCTACTGTGAAACCTGAGCTGAGATCCCATGGAGTGAGGTCCCAGTCTCTTTGGGGGTACCCAGCTGCAGTCCCTAGGGACCCTCTGTGTCGTGGGAGAATGGGCACCACCAACCACAGCAGGACTAAGTGGTGTATCCAGAACCCACCCAGGTCAGCAGTGTGGCTCTGGAGATGCTCTGGTGCTGTTTGTAATTAGGATCCTGGGATTCCACCAGGGGCTTGTTTCTGCCTTCCCTCCTTGTGTCTGTCTCTTTGATCACCAGTGACCGACTTGAAGCTGTCAGCAGAAGATAATGCAATTAAAGGGTGACAATTTCAAAGGGGGTTTATCCTTTAAAGCGCCTCTGGTGGCCTCCTTCATCTCCTCCTCTGCTCAGCAAAGCTGCCAGAGAGGGCTCTGTGGTTCCACCTGCGCAAAGGGGACACGTCCTGGTTTGTACCCAGTGCTGTCCTGCTTAATGCTGCATCTAGAGCAAGATCAGGAGGGCTTGCAGAGCCCCAGAGAAGAGGAAGGTGGTGAAGGCTTCAGTGGGCTTTATGGCACAGCCTACGAGGGCTGCTCCCCTCCAGCACTGCTCCAGCGGAGGACAGGGTTGGTTTTTCTCCTTGGGAAGTGCAAAGAGGAATTGAAGTATATGAGGTGTGGTTAAAGGCAAAGGGGATGCATCCTGGTTTGTACCCAGTGCTCTCCTGCTTAATGCTGCATCTCTAGTAAGATCAGGAGGGCTTGGAGTTTGCAGAGTCCCAGAGAAGAGGAAGGTGGTGAAGGCTTCAGTGAGCTTTATGGCACAGCCTGCGAGGGCTGCTCCCCTCCAGCACTGCTCCAGCGGAGGGCAGGGTTGGTTTTTCCCCTTGGGAAGTGCAAAGAGGAATTGAAGTATATGAGGTGTAGTTAATGGCCTTCCTTGGGAAGCCCTCCAGCTGCCAGGGCAGGCAACTTTCTGTGGCTGAAAGTTGCTCCAAGCTCTTTCATGCTCCCTAGGTGCTGACTGAATACCCAGTAGGAGCCCACCAGCCTCTTGCAGTGCTTTGGATAAAACTCTTGGAACCTCCAAACATCCAACATCCTTGCAAGAACTGATCAGGGTGGGTTGTGGGATGTCACACCAGGGTAAAGTGGCACAGGCTGCACCCATGATTCAGCCTGCTGTAGCTCTGGGCATAGCTGGATCACTTCTCTGACCATCCCTGGGCTCTCCCTGGTTTGTGCTGGGAAGGTAAGGGATGGGTTCCCTAAGGAGGACAAGCAGCAGCCTGCCAGTCAGCTGCAGAAAAATCAATACTGCTGTTAATTGAATGCAAGCCTCCTAAATCAGCAGAAGGAAGGAAATTAGAGGTACTTATGGAAGCCTCCTGGAGAGCTATTTACTGGGCAAGGGAAATATTAGTTTGTAATGGAAGTGTTGGTCCCCTGCTGGAAAGCATTTGGGAGGGAAAGAGGCAGTCCAAAGTGGTTGATCCAAGCTGGCACTGTAACTGGACAGTGCTGTGATTCAGACAAGACCTTACCCAGGAACTGGCTGCCCCTGCCCACCTCCTGCCCATGGGGAAGTGGCGGTTGGGAGGGCTGGGGTCATTGTTGCTGCCATCCCTGATTGTCCCTCTCCCCCACCCCCTGCAGTGGTTAGCCTGCAAAGGGTGCTATTTGCTAATGGCTGATTAATCTTCCAGCTTAATTACTGCCAAGGCTCAGTTAATTTCCACACACTTTAAGTATTTGTTCTTGTAATCATTACATGACTCCATATTCCCCCAGTAATTAAAAGTCTCACAATCTGACACTAAATGGGTGATGCTCCAGCGTCCTGCCAGCCTGGCTCTATTAATTCCTGAGTTGTTGCCCTCGATGAGCTGGCTTTACTGAAACCACTGCCAGCTGCTGGGGTCCTCTGCTACCCAGGAGAGCCCAGAGAGGTCACAGACCCCCTCCATGTATTGTCTTCTCAGCATGCAGAGGGGCTCAGAGGCCAACTGTGAGGTGAGGCTGGTGCTGTGTGGTGTGAGAGCAGCCTGGAACAGGCAGAGCCCCAGAGCAGCCTGTGAGGAAGGTAAGACCCATCCTGTGATCCAGCTCAGCATTGCTGGGGGGGGAGCTGCTTTTGGTGAGCAGAGCTCAGCCACAGGAGCAGCAGCAGCGGAGCCCAGCAGCCAGCTCTGCAGGAGCCTTCCTCCAGAGCGCTCTCCTTCCTCACAGGTTTCACAACCCATTTCATCCTAGCTAAGGCAGTTCCTTGCCAGCTCTTGGGAGCCTCTTCAGCCCAGTCCTGGAGGCTGTCAGTGTTAGCTTGGAGGGGCTGGGAATAGTGTAGGGGGTTGCTAAGGACTGCTCGGCCTGAGGTCCCCATCAGGGTTGGGGAAGGAGGTGTATGGGGAAGTCCCTACCTGGGCAGCTGAGATCTGTGCCTTTCCTCTCTTGGGTGGAGTGGAGAGGTGGCTGTGTACACCAGCACAGTGGTCAGGGGAGCTGGGTCAGTCCACGTGCTCCCAACATGCCCAAGGGGTTCTGGGCTTGTTGGGAGGGATCACCAGTGTTGTGGGAGGGTGGAGGTGCCCATGTGTGCCCAGATCGCTCACACTTTCCCCTCCAGCTCCCAGGCTTCACCTCCAGCTCAGTTTACTGAAACTGATTCTCCTTTTCTTTGTGTTTTGTGCCTTTCTGCCCCAAGGCATCATAGAATCATAGAACCAATCAGGTTGGAAGAGAGCTCCAAGCTCATCCAGGCCCAACCTATCCCCCAGCCCTAGCCAATCAACCAGACCATGGCACTAAGTGCCCCATCCAGGCTTGTCTTGAACACATCCAGGGATGGTAACTCCACCACCTCCCTGGGCAGCCCATTCCAATGCCAATCACTCTGTCAAGAACTTCCTCCTAACATCCAGCTTGGACCTCCCGTGGCACAACTGAAGTCTGTGTCCCCTCATTCTGTGATAGGGACTGCTTCACCCCTGGGCTTGCAGATGTGGCTTCTTGATGCATCAACACATGGAGGCAAAGTGTTCTTGGTGGTGGTTTGTGCTGCTGCCCAGCTAAGTGACTCAAACCTGCTCTGAGAGTCAGGAGGATAGGGAAGGTTTGGGCTTGTAGATTGATCACAGTGTCCTGCCTGGGAAGGATCTCAGAGCACTTTATTGCATTCTTAAAATGTTTTAGTTAATGATCTTGGGTTATACATTACTGGGAAGTTCTCCCTACAGTGACAAGCTCCTGGCTGTGGTGGAAAAGTTTATATATATATAAAATTTTAATTTTTTTTTANTGTATAATATGATATTATATATTTTTATATATATATTATATCTTATATAGAGAGGGAAATAAATACATTTATATCTATCTATCTATTTAATTATTTATTTAAATGTAATCTACTAAAATAGCAGCATCTTCCCTTGGAGTGTTCAGCCAAAGTCTTTGGGTCAGCTCAGGGTCCTGTCCTTTAAAGGCATTGGTGTGAGAAACATCACCAGAGTAAAGGGAAATTAAAATAAATGGAAGCACTTGGGGGAGTTAAATTGCTGCAGGATTTGTAAAGTGATTGATGGCACAACTTGGTGTTGGAAGGTGTTGGGAAGGGCTCTGCTTCTTCATCATCCCATGTTTGCTTTGGGTGAGTTCCCAAGGAATTTTTCTCATCCCAAAACAAGTTCCCTGGGGTATTTACTCAGGCTGAATTCTGAGCTGGCACAAACACAGCCAGAACAAGCTCAGATCTTTGTTCAGGTGCTCGTGGAGAGAGCACTGAGATGTTTCTCTCAACCCTGAGGTATAAAGGCTGTGGTACCACATCTGGAATTTCAGCTCCCTATCCTGCCAAGCAAATCCCTCATGGAGCTGAACATCAGGCTGAGGTTTGTGTCCCCAGAGCGGGGAAGCAACACCATCCCTGGGCACCCTTCCTGGCTGCTTTCTGCTGAGCCTTGGGGTTTTTTCTTGAGGTGTGTGTGTGTGTGTGTGTGTGTGTGAAAACAAAACATCTGTAAGGAGGCAAATGGCAGCACAGATGCTGTAATGAGCAAGTTTGAAACCACTTGGTAAAGTGCTCTGTGCACACGTTGTGTTTGATGTTTTCTCTTCAGAGCATCTGCTCTACTCCATCTGTATCAGGCTTCCCAAATCCCTGCTTCCACCAGTTAATAGCAAGAAATATCAGATGAGGAAGCAAATATGTTTTAAGGCTTGCATTATGAAGACAGCACAGGGGGAAGAAAAAAAAAAAAAAAAGGAAAAGA
>VWZE01003987.1:12196-23192 GCA_013396675.1 Eubucco bourcierii
TTCATCTTTTCATAATGCCACTTCTCTGAGAGGCAATAAAAAACACAGCTCCTTGTAAAGGGATAAAGAGGCTGAGGCCGAGTCGCTGCTGTGGGGCTGGGGCCGAGAGGCAAAGCAAAGGGAACTAAATTAATGGATGGGGGGAAAAAAACCCCAAACCCAACCCAACCCAAACAGTGAAGGCAAAGTCAACCTCTGGCTATGTTATGTGGCAAATGATCTGCCAGTTGGGAAAGATGCATCTTAAGAGCAGTTTTTGAGAGGGGATGACTACGGGCTGCAGTGCGTTCTGAGGCACCGGCGTGATGCGAATCTTTTATTGGCCTGTATACAGCTGCAAATAATAAAGGCAAAATCAATATTGATGGTTAGAAGTAAAAAAAAAAAAAAGTCCTGTGTTTGCTGGAGCAAATGGTTTTAAGGCCCCAGGATAAAAAAAATTTGCTCTAGAAAAGGCAGATTAACTCACTGGAGTCTCACTAGCTAGAGGAGCCCCCAGTGTAGTTTGTTGGCGTTTAGGTGGTGCTGTAGGATCTGAAAAGCATTAAGGGAAAAAAAGAAACCCTGGAAGCTGGCTGCTGCTTTTTGAGAAGAGGTAGGGTTGGAAGCAAGTCCTTCTTTCTTCTGGGCTGGTGAGGCCAGGCTGGCATGGCAGGTCAGCTGGGGAGGTGTGGTTGGATGTTGCATTGCTACTTACAGAGTCATGGACTGGGGCTGGAACAGACCTCCGCAGATCGTTGAGTCCAACCCCCCTGCTAGAGTAGGTTTGCCTAGATCAGGTTGCACAGGAACACATCCAGGTGGGTGTGGAATCTCTCCAGAGAAGGAGGGTCCACAGCCACAGTGGGCAGCTTACTCCAGGGCTCTGGTGCCCACAAAGTACAGAAGTTTTTCTGTAGTTCAAGGGAAGCCTCCTGTGTTCTAGTTTGTAGCTGTCACACCTTGTCATAGATCACAGAATGCTAAGGGTTGGAAGGGACCTCCAGACATCATTGAGTCCAACCCACCTGCAAAGCAGGACCACCTAAGGCAGGTCACACAGGAATGCTTCCAGGTGGGTTTTGGATCTCCAGAGGAGACGCCAGAACCTCTCTGAGCAGCTTGTTCCAGTGCTGTTACCCTCACAGCATAGAAGTCTTATCTTGTGTTGAGGTGGAGTTTCTGTGACTGAGTTTATGTCCATTGCTCCTCATCCTATCACTGGGTGCTACTGAGAAGAATCTGGCCCTGTCCTCACGACCTCCATTCTTCAGGTATTTATATGCATTGATAAGATCCCCTCTCAGGCTGCTCTTTTGCAGGCTGAAGGGCCCCAGGTCTCTCAGCCTCTGCTTTGAAGAGCTGCCACTGAGCAGAAGCAGCCACTCAGCTCATCCTTCCCAGTGTCTCCAGTTACTAAGAGTAAGGCATCAGGTTCTGACGAGCTACTGGAACCCTTTCTGCCTTTGAGGTGGTTTTAAATGTCTTATTTTCTTGTCCTCTGCCCAGGTGGCAAACCCCTCTAATGATAGGTGATGTAACTCACACTTAACCTTTCTGTCATCACTTAACACATTAAATGGAATTTGCTGCTCAGGTGTTGCTCTTGTTGCCCAGCAGACAAAGCCACCCACACAGAGGGAGAGTTGAGGGTGGATCCTTATTTTTTGAGGGATACTCCCTACTGTTTTTCCATCTTCTTGACATGTACCAAGAACCACGGTGGATAATTTTTTGTGTTGCTTCACAGTGACCCTCTGTGTTTTGGGGAAAGCCTTGCAGAGCTCATGCAAAGCAGCTGCCTTGCTTGTGAGAACTGCCAAGTGCTGTCTGAAGGTAATGATCTGACATCAAGGGGCTCTGAGCTGAAATCTTGTATTTGGGGAGCAGCTGGAGCTTGCAAGACATGGGTAAGCTGGTGAAGATGCTGGGACAGACCCATCACCCAGACAAAACCACTGCTGTGGCTGGAGCTGTGGCAGGACCTGGCTGGTTGCAAGGCTGAGCCTGGAAGGAAGCCATTTATTTAGGCTAGTGAGCCTGATGCCTGCTTCCATTCATTTCTGGGTGCCCAGTGCCCAGCTCTGGCTGAGCTGAGGTCGTCAGAGAAGGGGATTGAGGGTGCCATTGACTTTTGCATTTCACCTAAGTATTTGTTTGTTTGGAAGTGAGTTTGAACCCAAGTGAGAAGCAGGAGAGCTTCTGGAAGGAGGCAGAGGTTGAGTTGTTATGGGCAGATCTGGATGCTCTGAGGTGTGGGAGCAAGGCTGCTCTGCTTGTCCTCTCTTCTTGCAATGGAGAAAGCAGAGGAGCATCTCCACCAAGCCAAAGCCCCTCTCCTGTTGCTGGAGCTGGAGGCTGGGCTTGCTGACTCTAAATTCACTGCATCCTTGTGATATTTGCTCCTGAGCTGCCCCTCCCAGCTCTCTTCTGGGCTCTATCACCTGCATGCTGTAACAGCCACTCACTGATGGAAACACAGGTTGCAGAGATGGAGAGTTCACAAACTCCCAGGGCTGGCTGAGCTTTGCAAGCCTCAGACTGGGAGCATTTTATCTCCTCAGAGTCATGCTGAGAGGCAGAGCTTATCACAGGTCATTTCTGTGCCCATATTGTGCAGGGCCTCACGAACAACCTCCCTGCTGCAGCGGTGACAGCTGCTGGCAGGATACCTGGGGTTTATTCTCTGCAAAGGTCGAAAGGTACTTGGGGGCAATGGTGTCCTCTGCATTTAATTGTTATTTCTTAAAAGTCTGAGATGTGTGGCTCCCTGTGGAGGTATGCAGGCTGCATATTGATGGTCATAAACCACGCCAGAAGGAAAAATGTGGGCTGCTGGCTGCTGGAGAATGGACTTTAAATCAACAAGCGAAGCAGTAGTGGTTCATAAAACTGGGATTTTTTTAGCCTCGAGGACACAGGTACTTTAAATCCCAGCCTTCAGGTTCACTGATCTGCTGGAGAACAAACATAAAACTTCACCAGCAAGGACCTGACATCAGCACTTTTTTATTTTTTTTTTTTTTGGTGGCAGGAGTATTCAAGGTAGCTCTTTTGGTTTTGCTCACTGCCTGTGACATTTCCTTGTATTCTAATGAGCTTGGCAGCAGCAGGAGCTAAAACTTATGACCCAGCTGCTGCAGAAGGGGAAATTATTTATTGTGATAGGCATGCTCGTCAAGATGTGGGTTTTGTTTGTGGTGGAAGCAGCAGGCAAGGGGTTGGAGGTGAAGAGTTTGCTCCTTGTGGAGCCTGGCAGGACACTGCTGCTGATGGATGGGGCTCTCTTGCCCTTTCTTAGATTACAGCAGGCTTTAATTGATGCTCAGCTCTTCACAGGGCTCTGTCGCTCCATCTAGGCAATGTAGATGGGTTTAAGGTTGCTGCTCACCCGGGTTTAGTTTGATAGATGGCACAAGCAGCTGCTTGGACTGGTGGAATCTCATCTGGAGCACGGTGGGAATCATAGAATCATAGAATGGTAAGGTTGGAAGGGACTTCAAGGATCATCTAGTTCCAACCCCTTGCCAGAGACAGGGACACTACCCACTAGCACAGCTCACTCAAGGCCTCCTCCAACCTGGCCTTGAACACCTCCAGGGAGGGAGCAGCCACAACCTCCCTGGGCAACCTGTGCCAGTGTCTCACCACCCTCACTGCAAACAACTTCCTCCTCACATCCAGATGTTCCACCAGTGTTCACATCCAGTGTTCCACCACCCTCATAACAAAGAACAACTTCTTGATGTTCAATCTAAATCTACCCTGCTCTAGTTTCAAACCACAGGCCCTCATGGAGTCCTTGCAACCTGTCCCCAATCCCTGTCCCTGCTGCTCCTCACCAGATACCTGGAAACGCTCTCACTTGCACCTCTGATGGAGGGGCTGGCTCAGGCCATCCACATGTCCTACCTGTCTTACAGCTGTCTGCATTCTGCTCCAGACCCATGAGCATCCTCAACCCTCCTCCAGCTTTACCTGCTTTGCTTTGTACTTCTTTCTCTCTCTCCTTTATTTTCCTCTTTCCTCAGCACAGCTTCCTACGTGCACCGCGAGGCCAATGATCACCGCAGAGGATTTTTCAACCAGAGCACATCTGAAATTAGAAAAACAATTTTTTCCAGCCTATTTAATGCTTCCCTGTGTAAAATGCACAGATGTAGCTGTGTTTTATCAGCAGAATGTGGAGCACAGGAGAATGCTGAGTTCTGTAGGCTTTTATTAAACCTCCTGGAAGGCAACGACCTTTGTGCCTGGTACACGCCAAACCAGGTCGTGGAGTTGTTGAATGTTAGGGGCTGGAAGAGACCTCCAGAGATCACAGGATGTCAGGGGTTGGAAGGGATCTAAAGAGATCATCAAGTCCAACCCCCCTGCCAAAGCAGGATCATCCAGGGCAGGTCACAGAGTATTGTGCATCCAGATGGATCTTGACATTCCCCAGAGAGGAGGACTCCACAGCCTCTCTGGGCAACCTGTTCTAGGGCTCACAGTTTTTCCTCATGTTGAGCTGGAATTTTCTGTGTTCCAGTTTGTAGCCATTGCCCCTCATCCTATCACAGGGCACCACAGAAAAGAGTCTGGCACCTTGTTCTTGGCACCTACCCTTGTAAACATTGATCCCCTTTCAGTCTCTTCTTTTCCACTCTAAAGAGCCCCAGGGCTCTCAGCCTTTCCTCATCAGGCAGATGCTTCATTATCCTCCCAGCCTCCATTGGACACTCTTCAACACGTCCCTGTCCCTCTTGAACTGGAGAGCCCAGGACTGTAGAGTACTCTGACATGGTCTCACTGGAGCATGTCTGCATGTTAGGTCCTGCAACCAACTTCAACCTGCTGGAAGCTTCCAAGGATGCAAGTTTGCTGTAAGCACCCTTGGGTGTCATCATGGGGAGTCATCGAGTTATCAGGGTCTGTTTTCCTTCCCAGGTTCCAGCCAGCTGCTGGGTTGATGGAGAGGATCCAAGCTATAGCTCAAAATGTCTCAGACATCGCAATAAAAGTTGACCAGATCCTCCGGAACAGCCTCCTGAGTGGGAAAGGTGAGTGTGCCCCCAGGCTCCCTCTGCTCCAAGCCTCCTCTGGGTCCTGCAGTTGCACTGGGCAGATCCAGCCAAACCTACCCTGGAAAGCTGGTGAAAATGCAGGAGCATGGATGTGGATCTGAGGTTACTGGGGTGGCTCTTGTCTACAGGACTAGCAGAGCGCCTGAAGCTCTTTGGCAGACTTCCTAGGGCTGTTTGTGTCCAATTCTGTGCTGGGCCAGCACATGGTCACAGATTCTCTTTGAGGAAAGAAAGTCCTGACTGTGGTCTCAACCCCCTCAGAGGTTTTGAGGACTCTTACCTTGCTATTACAACCAGGAAGGCTGCATGGGGAACCACCTTCAGGGTCCCCTGACAGCAGTAATGTTCTAAAAGCATTGCCTCACTTAGCCCAGGAGGACCTGAGCAGGGATGATCAATCTGTAGAGAAACAAGACCTAGGAAAGTCAGGTCTGCAAGGGGCAGGAATGGTGACAAATGTGGGTTGCTGTCAGAAAATAAATGGCACCAAATTAAATGAAGAGTTAAAGAGGAGAAGCTGGGCCAGCACAAACACTGGGATAGAAAAATGTGGTGGTTTGAATCCAATGCCCAGGAACCGGGATCCAGTGCCAGAAGAGTCATTTCCATCCCACTCTGGCAGTGCTGGGAGGGCACCTGGGCTCCACAGGCATTTTTCCAGAGACAGCTGCATGGTTCCCAGGATCTGGGCTGGCATCAGCAAATAGAAGATGCTTCCATTGCCCCTTCTACCTCATGTTTTTCAGTGTCAGGCAAAGAAAGGTTACAGTAGGGATGGTGTCTTCTGTTAATCCAACTAGGGAGGAACAAAAGATCCTTTTTAGCTACATTTGTGACCTATTCTGGGGCTGACCTTAGGGGTTGAGTCTTCTCTTGACAGCTCAGCAGGACAATTTTCATTGTCAATTCACGGTGTAAAAGCTGGCAAGTTGCTTCCTTGGGTACAGCAACCTGCTTGTAGATGATTAACAGGGCCTGGGGTCTGGACCAGGCTGGTGATATAAGGAGACCTGCTGAGATTGGGGGAAGGAGAACTGAAGCAAGGCTGTGGTGAATTATCTCTGTTTCCTCCCTGACTTTGAGGAAGAGAATAAGTGGGATAGGGCTGTCTGCTGGCTCAGCTGTGGTGCCTGTGAATGTGCTTAGGGATTGATAGTCCCATCCTATTCCATCCCATCCCATTGCATTGTTTATAACTGCTCTGCCAGCACGTTCTGGCTGTCCTCATACGTACCTGCATTGTCTTTCTGCAGTGGTGGAAGGCAGGAGGGACCAGTGTGAGGTGCCCAGGGACCCCAAGTACCCTGACTGCGCTGGGAAAGTGGAGGTGAGTCAGGATTGCCTGTCTTGGGGAGGATCTCAACCTGGGATAGAAACTACTGGGAGGGGTGCAAAGCAGTGGGCCTGGATGTTAAAGTGGGAAGGGAAGTGGAGAGGGCAATGCTTTCTAGAATGAAACTCTCAGGTTTAAAAGGGAAAAGGGGTTGCCTGTTGCTGAAGGAGAAGCAGAGCCAAAGGTGTGGAAAACAAAGCACATCTGTGCTGTGAGAAGATGACACATGGAAGATGTCCAACCTCCTCTGGGAGCCTTTGCCATACAAATGGAACTGTTGTCCCCTATAGCAAGGCACACAGCTCCAGTTTTAGCTTGGTTTGTGTGTCTAATGGCAGAAGTGTGGTGAGGAGAAAGCACTGTCCCTTTTCTTCAACTATCTGGAGCATTCACTAGTGTCTGGGCATGGTTGCTGTGCCAGAGAACGTGTTTAGATGAATTAATTCATCATAGATTCATAGAATGGTTTGGGTTGGAAGGGCCCTTAAAGATTATCTAGTTTCACCCCTCCCTGCCATGGACAGGGACACCTCCCACTAGAGCAGGTTGCTCAAGACCCCATCCAACCTAGCCTTGAACACGTCTAGGGATGCCCCAGGGCATCCACAACTTCCCTGGGCAACCTGTTGCAGTATCCCACCACCTTCTCTGTAATTAAAAGCATCTCCCTCTTCCCTCCCATTCCCAACCCCTCATTTCCAGTTCTGGCTTCTGCAGGAACAAGTCTCTCTGAAAAGATGTTGAAGGGCTCATTAAAATGACACTGGGGGGGTGGTGGTGGTGCTGGTGTGTGTTTTCCTCTTTCCCTTGATGCCAGGCATCCTTTCCTTCCATGAATTGAGTAAATTGGGAATGGGATGTAGTTGTGCAAGGCTGTGATTCAACCTCCTCTTGGGATGATTGCTGCCTTCTACAGATTTTAGCCCTATCAGCAGTCACTGCAAAATCAAAAAGAGAAATGGTGCTTCCTCTGCTTGTGTGGATTAAAGATCTACTAAAGACTCTGTGGCTACTTCAGCTCTGACAAGATCTAGTGAGTGGAGCCAGCACTGGTTAGGGAATACTCATGGCTCTGATAAAACATCATGGGAGTTTGCTGCAAATGACCTTCTTGGGTACAGCAACCTGTCTCCAAAGGAGGTTTGGTTTTGTGGTTGAATTGGGAAGATGCTGGCAAGAGCTGTTGTGGAGGCTGATAAGTTGCTGCCCCAGTCGCTGGTTGTTATCCTTCATGTGAAATCATGCCTGGGGACCTCTGGGGAATCTGTCTCCTTGCCTCACTGTGTCCCCCAGGGCAATGAGAGCAGCAACTCCCCTCAGTCCCCAGCAAAGTTAATGAGAAGATAAGCCTGTGGTGTACCATTTCCTAGAGACTAATGGCTGTGCCCCCAGGGAAGACACTTGTCTGATGCTGGAACCAGTGCTAGAAATCCCAGAAGGCCCCAGCAAACTCTCCTGGTTCTTTCTCTGCTCCAATAGGCACCGGAGGCACAAGGCAGGCAGACATCTGGTGCTGGCTGCGTGCTGGTTTGCAACCCTTTCCCTTCTAGCTCCCAGCCACAGAAGGTGATGGAGAGCAGAGGTTGCCCATTGCAGAGGCAGCTCTTAGGGTGTCTTCCTCCCCTCCCAACTGCAAAATGAGCCCCATGTGTTTCTTTGCTCCCTTGCAGTGGATGAGGGCCAGGTGGACCTCGGACCCCTGCTATGCATTTTTCGGCGTGGATGGCACCGAGTGCTCGTTCCTCATCTACCTCAGCGAAGTGGAGTGGTTCTGCCCTCCCCTGCCCTGGAGAAACCGGACAGAGCCTTTGCCCTCCCCACCACCACTGCCCCGGGGGCAGGTAAGGTGGGGGCAGTGGGTGTCCTGCTGGCCCTGGGAGGGACTAAAGGGGGAAATGATGGCTTCATGGCTGCTGGGAGTAGATGTGTCCAGAGTCTGCAGGGCCGTGATGCCTCACAGGGGTTTTCATAGACTCAGAGAACAGTTTGGGTTGGAAAGGACCCTTCAGTGTCACCTAGTCCAGCCCTCACACAGTGAGCAGGGGCATCTGCAACTCAAGCAGGCTGCTCAGAGCCCCAGACAACCTCACCTGGAATGGTTCCACAGGTGGAGCTTCCCCCACCTCTCTGGGCAACCTGTGCCAGGGTCTCACCACCCTCAATGTAAAATTTTTCTTTTCCTTCTCCCTAGTCTAAATCTCCCTCTTTTAGTTTCAAACCATCACCTTTTATCCTGTCACAACAGGCCCTGCCAAAAACTGCCCCCAACTTTCTGATTGGATCATTTAAACACTGAAAGGCCACCAGAAGCTCTCCCTGGAGCCTTCTCTTCCCCAGGCTGAACAACCCCAACTCTCAGCCTGTCCTCACAGCAGAGAGCTTCCAGCCCTCAGATCATATTTGAGGCTTGATCTGGCCCTGCTCCAACAGGTCCCTGTCTCTCCTGTGCTGAGACATTTGAGATGCCACAAGACAATCCGGGTGTAACAGGGCCCTCAGGATCTGATGCATTAAGCAGAGGTCTGGTGGCCCCTGGGGCAGCTGTCCCGCCAGGAACGACCCCCAGCATCTCAGCTGCGCTGAGCAAACCTCTGCCAGCCGCTGCGGCAGGCAGCCTGGGGCCTTCCCCTACCCTCCAGATGCCGAGCATGCTCCTTTCCCAGGCAGCTGTCCGGAGCGACCTGTCTGCCCTGCTGGAGCTGATCGGCACCGGCAAGGAGTCCCTCAGCTTCATGAAGAAGAGGATCCGGCACCTGGGCCAGCAGTGGCTGCGGGCGGCTCGGCGCCTCCAGCAGAAGCTGAAGGGCAGGCAGCGGGACCTGAAACACGTAGGAGCGAATGGCATGGAGTGGGGAGGCTGGGGTGGGGAGATGGAACCGCTGAGCTGTTGGGAACGCCGCGAACGGAGGCAGCTGGGCTGCGAGCGAGCCGGCAGGAAAAAGCCTTTATGGAAGCGTGTGGGACTGCAGGGTCAGCCTGGGCGGCTGCAGGAGCAGCTCTGTGTGCGTTTCGGGTCTTACAGGAGAAGAATGAGGTGAGGGTTTGGAGATCCCGCGGCGGGGGAGAGGCAGCATCCATCCTTGCAGCACGCAGGGAGGCTAGCACAGCTTCTCGGTAGAGGTGCCGAGGGTGCTGCACCTCCCGTTTGTGGTGCCATGCCTTTTGGTTTGTGTGTGCCAGGAGATCTGGCTGAACTGCCTGGGGATGGACAGAGTTGTCCATCAGCAGCGTGGATCTGGTCCCAGGATGCAGAGCACTGGTTGAGGGAGGCTGCCAAACTGGCTAGGGGATCTTTCCTAATTGGGCATAGATCAGCTGGCTTTATGCCCAACTGATTTCCCTAAGTGTTTAGAGTGCTGAAAAGGAGTTGGAGGGAATCAAAGAAATTAAATAGTTTGGGCTGGAAAAACCAAATTATTCCTTTCCTCCAGCACTGACCCCTCAATTTGTCTCTCCAGATCCTGATCCATATTGGCTTCCTGACAGAGGAGTCAGGAGATGTTTTCAGTCCACGTGTGCTGAAGGGAGGCCCACTGGGTGAGATGGTGCAGTGGGCTGACATCCTGGCTGCCCTCTTCCTCCTGGGACACAGCCTGAGGGTCACTGTCTCCCTGAAGGAGCTGCAGGGGTGAGTGCTGCAGTGCTGTAGGTGCACAGTTCCCCCTGAGAGTGTCAGTCCCCTGCATGTGTGTGGGTTACATTGAGGTGCTGCAGATCCAGAGAAGGGCAACGAAGCTGATGAGGGGTCTGGAGAACAGATCTTGTGAGGAACTCCTTGGTTAACTGGGGTTGCTCAGCCTAGAGAAGAGGAGGCTGAGGGAAGGCCTCCTCACTCTCCACAACTCCCTGAAAGGAGGCTGCAGCCTTGGGGGAGGGGGGGGATGAGGCTCTTCTGCTGAGGAACAAGCGACAGGGCAAGAGGTGCCTCGAGTTGCACCAGAGGAGGTTTATGTTGGACAGGTAGAACAATTTCTTTCCTGAAAGGGTTGTCAAGCCCTGAAAGAGCCTGCCCAGGGCAGTGCTGGAGTCACCACCCCTGGAGGTATTTGAGAGATGTGTGGATGTGGTGCTTAGGGCCATGGTTTAGTGATAGTAGCTTAGCAGTAGTTGAGAGATTGCGAGCTCAAGATGAACTGCTGGACTCGATGATCTCAAAGGTTTCTTCCAACCTCAACAGTTCTATGAATTCTACAACCATCTGCTGTGATCCTCTCTGCTGATGGAGTTCTGTAACTGCTTGGCTGCTGCTGCTGCCTCCTGTAACCTCTCAAGGCTTCCTCACCTCCTGTGAGACCTCTCAAGTGGAGGGCAAGCCCTAGGGAAAAATGCAAACTAGGAAGGGCTATAAATCAAGAAAAGCCTCAAGCTGCCTTGGGGACTGGGCAGGTTTTGCGCGATGCTGAGCCGACCTCAGCCGCATAATGAGTTACTCTGAAAAGGGAGAGAAGAAAAAAAAATATCCCCAAAATCCTGGACAAAAAAAAAAAAGCACCCAAACAACAAACCAAACCACCACCACCAAAAGACAGAACCCAACCCCTGCACGTTCAGAATTAATGAAAGGAATTAGCTTCCAGCTAATTAACTCCGGGGAAAAAAAGAAAAAAAAAAGGGGGGG
>VWZE01003987.1:23602-60726 GCA_013396675.1 Eubucco bourcierii
GAATGTGTCTCCTGGGGTGCCTGAGAACAGCAACTCTGTTTCTTCCCCTTTGCAGATGGGTAGTGAGAGAGCCAGGCTGGAACTGCACATCCTGTGCTTCAGTGCTCCGTGGTAGAAACCATCCCCACCTCCTTGAGCACGTCCTGTACCTGGCTTTTGAATGATGGACCCACATCATAGGTCCATCCCCACGATGATGAGAATGGGGTGAGCAGAGGCAGGACACAGGGATATAGCTGGGTCTTGTCTGTCCCTCTGACTGAGCCAAATATTTGCTGTGACCCTCCTGTAGCCCTTCAGGAGATGGATTAAAGCAAGTTTTGGTGAGCAGCAGAGGTTACCCTGAGTAGTGCCAGCAGTCCTGCTCTTGGTGCTGGCAGAACTCTCAGTGACATCCCCGCTTTTAGACTGGTGTAACATGAGCAGTGGCTGTGGGGAGAGCTGAGATAAGCCTTGACTTGAGCAGGAGGCTCAGCAGAAACATGTAATGAATCCTAAATTGTGCTAATAGTTAATCTTGGGTTCCTTGTCACAGCCTGGGGAGGACCTCACCTGTAGCTGCAGTTTTGGGCAGGGTTTGGTAGCCAGAGAGCAGTGGCTAGAGGCTGGAGCTGGGGTGTGAGGGGAAGCAAAGCTGATGTCAGTAGAGAAGGGTCAGCCCAGGTACTCTGCTTTCTCTTCTCTCCTGCCCTGTTCAACCTCCTGAAGCAGCAAAGCTTTGCTCCACTGATGGACTGGGGCTAAATTCGTCCTCTCCTGTCCCAGGTGCCTCTTGCTGCAGGGCAAGCAGCAGTGTCAGGCTGGGGTTGAGAATATTTTCCTCCAGCAATGTGAAAAGTTGAGTTCACTCCCTGTTGGTTTTCCTTTGGCACTCCCCTTGCTCCTTTCGTGGCTCTGAGCTGTAGCTGCTTGAGCCCAGCACGGCGTCCACAGAGCAAAGACTGGTGGTGCCCATACATTATTCAACAAGGAATAACTCTCTCTCTCTCTCTCTCCTGGTTTGGTGGTTTGGGTTGTTTTTTTTTTCTGTTTTTTTTTTTTTTTTTTTTTTTTTTTTTTTTTTTTTTTTTTTTGTCTCTTGAAATTTCTGAGCTGATTTTTCTGTGTGTATTGATCATTGGCAAGGGATCAGTGGAAGGTTTGCCTGCACACACTCCAGCCAGGAGCTATCCGAGAGCTGTTTGCTATTAGCATCTCTATTGATTGCAATGCAGCAGCACCCGCAGGCAGTGGTCGGGATTGGGTCAAAAAATGCTGGGAACCAGGCAAATTAGGAGGAGGAAAAAGTCAGTCTCTGGTCCAGAAAATTAATGATGGAGATCTGGGGATGAAAACAGACTGGGAGTGTAACCATGTTGTAGTAGACACCTCTGCGTAGTGGGGACTCTAATGGGGAGAAGAGCAGATGCCAAGGAATGAATAGCTGAAGTGTGAAATGATTCTTTTCCTTGTTTGGGGACCAACTCTGACCTGCAGTGAAGCCAAGGAGCTCTGGGGACGTTCAGGTGTGTTTCATGGCTCAGCTAGGCCCTGTGCAAATGCCCAGGGGAGATCTGAGATCAAAGCCATGGAGTTCAGTCCTGGTTTTCCCTATCTACCTTACCTTTTACCCACGGTAGACCTTGAACACCTGGAAATCCCACTACTGTGTCCTACCAGAGGCTGATTTTTCTCCTTTAGTTGAACTCAGAGGAGGTGTTTGTCCTCTTTTGCATGTCCAAGTGAATTTGTGATCTGCCTCTGATGCATCTTGACAGGTGAGGGGTGAAATGTAGGACAATGTGGTGGCTGGTGCAAAGCATCGCTGGGCATCTGCAGCTCCCCAGGGGGAAGGCAAAGCATCAGGTTGGAGTAGGAGATCAGAAGCTGGGTTCCATCCAAGGTTTGTCCTGGTGGGTAGGGTTAGTGGGTAGAGCTGGCAGCATTTTGAGCCCTATCTCAAATCAGGGAGGGAAGAACCATCTCAAATCTGAGTGCAAATCCTTTATCCCTGCTAAAGCTCACCTTGGGCTGCTTTAGTAGCCAAAATCTGCTTCCAGGGAGGTGAGAATCGAGGTTGGTGTGTGTGCCTCTGTGTGTTGCTTGGTAGGGGAGGAGGGGGAAGCACCTGAGCTGGGTTGTTAATGAGGCAGCTCCTGGGTAGATGCTGGGAAAACACAAGCAGTGCTTGGGAGCAGTGACTACACCTGTGCAGAAGCTGCAATAAGCCAAGGCTCTTCCTCTGGAGCACCCACACTCCAGGGCAGGCTGGAGGGATGAACTCAGCCTTTTCCCCCACCAGGAGAAGGGGCTCAATGGGAGATATGGAGAACTTCAGCTCCTACCCCTGCCCATAGGTTATGGTAATGGTCATATTGACATCTCCAGCTACTTTTGCAGGGCTGTAGGAGGGGCCTGGGGAGATGGGGGTGCAGTGATGTGAGTTACAGGAAGCCATGAGGAGCATTGATCTCAGCAATGCTCAAAGGTGCTTTTTGCAGTGGTCCCCATGAAAGTAACTGCTCAGAAGGCAGGACAGAAAAGTTGAAGAAAACAGGACTTGAATCCTCCTGGGGTCAGAATACAGTTGAATTGGTCCAGTGTCAAGTCCTGGACTCCCAATGCTGGCCACAGCAGGGCACTTAATTTAAGTAGATGCTTGTGTCCTATACCAGCAGCTTGTCTTGCTCAGCAGTAGCTGTGGCCAGGGCAGCAAGGACTTATTGTCTAGTTTTGGGCTCCCCAGTCCAAGATGGACAAGGATATACTGGAAGCTACAGGAATGATGAAGGACCTGGAACATTTATCTGATGAAGGAAGGCTGGAAGACTTGGAGCTGTTTAGCCTGGAGAAGAGAAGGCTGAGAGGGGATCTTATATAACATTTGCAGGCATCCAAAGGGTGGATGTCAAGAAGGGGGCAGTCTCCTTTCAGTGATGCTCTGTGATAGACTGAGGACAAACTGGAACATGAGAAGTTCCACCTCAACACGAGGAAACATTTTGCTGTGAGCACGACAGAGTCCCGGAGCAGGCTGCCCAAAGAAGTTATGAAGTTGTCTTCTCTAGAGACTTTCAAGACCCATCTGCACGTGTTCCTCTGTGACCTGTCCTAGAGATTCTCCTTTGGCAGGAAGGTTGGACTTGATGATCTTCAGAAGTCCCTTCCAACCCCTACATTCTGTGGTTCGAGGAGGGGATGCAGCAGAACCAACACCACAGCCGAGCTGGCAGCAGGTTGCGACGAGGCTCAGCTCCTGCAGCCGCTGCTCTCCTCTCATTGCCTGGCGCTTGCCTGCAGCTGCTGTTTCCTTGCTCTCTCCCCAGTCACTGAGGTGCACTCAGGCTGCAAAAAGGGCTGTTCAAAGGGAAGCAGGATGGCCAGACAACAGCATTTCTCGTTATTTTCTGGCAGATAAAAGCCATGTTTCTATCTTGCATCTGTTCAGACGAAGACCTACCGTGATGCCCAGGCTCCAGGCTTCGCCTTCCCTCGCCAGCTGGCAAACACAGCCCTGCTGTTGCACAGGGGAGCCAGGAGCTGCTTGTGGAAACAGCCAGAGGTGACCAGTTGCTTGTGGTCCTGATGGAGGTGCATGATGTGGCTGTGGGATTAAGGAGCTCCACACTGGTGGGGAGGAAACTGAAGCCTCAGATGTTGCCATCAGTCGAGAGTGTTTCTGTAAGCTTTGAGGGCTACTGTGTTGTGTTTTTCCTGGCCAAGCTTTTGAAGTTCATGCTGGGACACGGTGGTGTGAGAGATGCTGTGGGCTTTGGAAGGACTGGATGTTTGATTTCAGATCTTGGTGGGAGCTGAAGCAGATCCAAGCAATTGTGAGTATTTGATCACTGCAAACCCCTGCAAGAGCAGGGATGGTGAAGGCTGAACCAAGAGGCTACATGAATGCTGGTCACACCACTGCATGTCAAAGCTTTACTGGATTCTCCAGTCTGCAGCTGGGACACATTTCCAGCAGACATACTGTGTGCAGTTCTGGAGCCCTCAGCACAGGAAGGACATGGAAGCATTGGAGCGGGCCCAGAGGAGGCCACCAAGATGCTCAGAGGGCTGCAGCAGCTCTGCTATGAGGACAGGCTGAGAGAGCTGGGGCTCTGCAGCCTGGAGAACAGAAGGCTTCAAGGGGACCTGAAAGTAGCCTTCCAGTATCTGAAGGGGGCCTACAGGAAGACTGAGGAGGGATTATTGACAAGGGGTTGCAACGACAGGACAAGGGGCAGTGGGTTTGGACTGATAGAGGGAAGATTTAGACTGGATGTTAGGAGGAAGTTCCTTGCAGTCAGGGTGGTGAGACACTGGCACAGGTTGCCCAGGGAGGTTGTGGCTGCTCCCTCCCTGGAGGTGTTCAAGGCCAGGTTGGATGAGGCCTTGAGTGACCTGTGCTAGTGGGAGGTGTCCCTGCCTATGGCAAGGGTTTGGAACTGGATGATCCTTGGGGTCCCTTCCAACCTTACCATTCTATGTCTTAGCTGATGGGTTAGACAGGGCTCTGGGATGTCAGTGGGTAGAGATTGGCCTTGCTGAAGATTTACCTGTCCCTTCATTGTGAGCTGCTGCAGCGCTTGGGACAGCAGGAGACAGCTGTCTGCCTGTCTGTCTGTCCAGGCACTGTGAGCATGTGAGTGCTCAGCTGCCACTGCTCCCTGCACCAGCCCAAGGATTCATTTCCCTGTGCTGGGAAGTTTCTTCACCTGTTTGCTGAATTTCTGACCAGAAAGAGCTGTTTGCTCTGGCACCTTCCCATGCATCTCCAGGGTCTGATTCTGCCTGTCTGGAATTCTGTTCTCACCAGAGGATGGTGGTTTCTATCAGCTCTCCTGCTCCTCCTCCTCTCTTCAGCTGGGTACTGCTGCCTGCAGGGTTGCAGCTGTGTAGCTCCACAATTAAAAGCTGGGTACATCAAAATGAGAGGACAAAAGCTGCTCCCTCTAATTACAGCAGCTTCACCTCCGTGGGGGCGGCTTGGAGCTTTTCTGGGGGCAGCTCCATGAGGAGAAGGGATGAGCTGTCCTGCCCCGGTGAAGAACAGTGCAGAGAGATTTCTTCCACCTTTGAGGGTTTTGTTTTGTAGGAGAGGAAGGTTCATGAATTAGCAGGACTCACTGAGCTGTTGGGTTGCTCTCCTTAGTGAAGCATGTTTGTTTTGTACCCACATGACAAGCTGCTCGCTGGCATCTTTGGCATCCTCTGCTTTGGCACATAAAGGTTTTTATAACCTGGGAAATTTATATAGGTGAGGTGAGGTTGCATTTGCTGCATGGGATGGCTTAGTCCTCCCTGTGGATCTCAAACCTCACAGGGAAGGCTAGCAAGGATGGAGATGTCACCACCAAGAGATGGTCCAACCA
Source organism: Eubucco bourcierii (assembly GCA_013396675.1). Lineage (NCBI taxonomy): Eukaryota > Metazoa > Chordata > Aves > Piciformes > Ramphastidae > Eubucco > Eubucco bourcierii. The sequence goes on from VWZE01003987.1 coordinate 28,948, forward strand.
GGAGCACATGGATTAGAATCATAGAATCATAGAATGGTAAGGTGGGAGGGACCTCAAGGATCAGCCAGTTCCAACCCCCTGCCATAGGCAGGGACACCTCCCACTAGCACAGCTCACTCAAGACCTCCTCCAACCTGGCCTTGAACACCTCCAGGGAGGGAGCAGCCACAACCTCCCTGGGCAACCTGTGCCAGTGTCTCACCACCCTCACTATAAGGAACTTCCTCCTGACATCCGGTTTCAACCTCCCCTCTGCCAGTTCAAACCCATTCCCCTTGTCCTGGCATTTCAAGACCTTGTCAATAGTCCCTCCTCAGCCTTCCTGTATGACCCCTTTAGATCCTGGAAGGCTACTCTAAGGTCTCCTGGAAGCCTTCTCTTCTGCAGGCTGCAGAGCCCCAACTCTCTCAGTCCATCCTCACAGCAGAACTGCTGCAGCCCTCTGAGCATCCTTGTGGCCCTCCTGTGGACCCATTCCAACACTTCCATGTCCTTCCTGTGCTGAGGGTTCCAGAACTGCACAGAGTACTCCAGATGGGGTCTGACAAGAGCAGAGTAAAGGTGCAGAATCCCTTGCCCTGCTGGCCACGTTGCTCTTGATGCAGCCCAGGACTTGGTTGGCTTAAACCCAACCTCTACCCCCACAGCCCTAGGACTGTTGAATTCCCATCTCTGGAGACTTTCAATCCCCTTACAAGCTAGAAAGCATCCAGCATCTACATTCCTTATCTTTTCAGCCCAGAAAAATACCTTCCTGGGGATCTCCTGGCAGAACCCTTCCTGGAACCTGAAAATCTGCTTTCCAGCCCTACTTAGGTTTTATCTGTGGCTCAGTTGAAGCTTGAGTGGACACCCAGTCCAAAGGTCCATCCTCTGAGGAGCACTTACGTGATGTCCTCATCCCTTGCCCACATCTATGACAGTGCACAGCATCTCATCTGTCAGTCCCATGGCTCCTTGCACAGGAAATCAGAGCCTCTCCCACTCAGGGAACAGCCAAGTGCTCCAGTTATTACTATTTGCTCTCCAACCTCTCACCAGTCTTCAGTCTCAGAAGGGGTCACACAGGTTCATAGAATGCATCGGTTTGAAGCCATCTTTAGAGACCACCTTGTCCAACCCCCCTGCACTGAGCAGGGACATTCCCAACTAGATCAGAGTCCCTTCAAGCCTGATCTTGAATGTCTCCAGGGACGGGCCTTCCACCACCTGCCTGGACAATCTGTTCCAGTGTTTGAGCATCCTCATGGAAAACAACTTCTTCCTAATGTCCAATGTAAATCTGCCCTGCTCTAGTTTCAAACCATTGTCCCTTGTCCTAGTGCTACAAGCCTTTGTAAAAAGTCCCTCCCCAGCTTTCTGATAGCTTCTCTTTTGCAGCCAGTGACATTTGTTGGCCATTATATATCTAATAAAGGAACTTCTGGAGCTGCTGTTACTCAGACCAGCAGCAAAGTCTTTGGCTGCCTTGTAGGGAGGTGCTGCAAAGGTTTCCTGCAAATGCTGTGTCCTGCCATGATGGCAAGTCAGGGCTCTGCTCAACTTTGGAAGCAAGCAAGTAGGTTGCTGAACCTCACCCCCTCCCCCAGGTGGGTTAGGCTGTGCCACATGGAATCAATGAAAGATCAGAGGAGCAGTCCAGATGCACATTGCAAAAGTCAAACCAGGGCAGGTGGCTTAAAAAGCATCCTGCAGTTGCTTGATAAGCCTTGCTTTGGAGGTCTTCTTCTCCTTTCTAGGAGGAAGAGCTGGCAGAAGATGCCAGGCAATGAGGGGTTCATCTCCTGGGCTCCAGTTGGCACTTTAAATGGTTTGTGATGGGCTCATCACAGACCCACCTGGACTCAGCTCCTGCACCTTTCATCCCTTGGGTAATGGCTTGCTGGGCTCTTCCTTGAGGAGGCCAAAGAGCAGAAAGTGCAGAAGCTCTCCCCCATTTCCCCAGCTGCAGTCTCCCTTGCTGATGACAGCAGTTGAGGGCAGAAAAGATGCAATTAAATGCAACATAGGCCATTGACCCAGCCTGCCAGCAGATGCCCACGAGAGCCATTTAGGTCTGGACTTCTCAGCCCCAGCAGTGATAAGATGGAAGGGGATGTTGGGTTAATTTGAAAATAGGTCAGCAGGGTGTAAAGATAACCTTGCAGTCATCTGATTGCAGAGAGCCAGGAAGGGAGCACACCCCCTGCTTGATTAAAAAACCTGTGAGGGGAACATCACAGGACACAAGAAGCTGCTGTAGATTTATTCTGGAGTGGGCACAGCTGGTGGAGGCAGCTGGCAGAGAGGCGAGCTCGGCGCTTGCATCCACTCCGATCGAAGCTGCTTCAGCTGCTCTCTGCCAGAGAGGAGCATGGGGCTGGTGTGGAGGTGTCCGGGGCAGGGTTCCGAGCTTTGCTCCTGCCGCTGGAGCTGAGCAGCTTAAGTCTCCTGCTGTGGTAGCACAGCAGCTCTTGTGTGTGTCCTGACACCTGGTTGGAGCTGGGAATGGGAGAGGCTCTCTTTCCTCTTTTCCAGGAAAAAACAGGCTTTGCCTGTTCCCCAGGGATGCTCTCCGCAGGGCCCGTGCCCGTGTGGCTGCGGGATGCAGGTGCCCTGCAAGGTGCCAGCTCTGCCTGCCGTGCACGGCTGCACTCAAACCCTCTGTCTGCACTGGTGGGACAGTGACTGCTCTCTGGGGTGCATGTCAAGATGAAGGTGACAGTATGTTTTCAGTGGTGCCCAGTACTAAGACAAGGAGCAATGGGTACAGGCTGGAAGACAGGAATTCCCACCTCAACATGTGGAGGAACCCCTATAGTGTGAGAGTGATCCTGGAACAGCCTGCCCGGAGAGGTTGTGGAGTCTTCTTCTCTGGTGGCTTTCAAAACCAACCTGGATGCATTTGTGTGTGACCTGCCCTGGCTGATCCTGCTTTTGCAGTGGGGTTGGACTCAATGATCTTTAGAGGTCACTTCCAACCCTTAACATTCTGTGATTCCTTCCAGTCAGCTGAGCTGATGCACTAATCCTGGATGTGAAGATGGGACAAGCCATTGGGTCATCTGCTGAGGCTTCAGAAATGCTTCTTGACCAGTCTGGAAGGGGAAGTTTCTCCAGGAGCTTGGACCAAACAGTTTTTCCAACACAAATCTGTTGGCTGAGGAGGAGGCATTCACACTCATCAATTTTATCTGCATAATTTCAAGCACCATTAATAGTACCATGGCACAAGGAAAAATCAGGGAAATTTCACTCCAGCCATGAGTGAAATTGGGTTTAGTAGAAAATTAGTTGACTTAACTGGCAAGTGATGAAAGCTTGAATAAAGAATGTTTAAATAAGGAGGACTGGGGGGAGAAAAAAAAAAAAAATTCCACCCCCGCCCTGATCTCCACCTCAGAAGTGCAGCCTAGATTTGCATGATTGGAATATTAAAATCAGTGGTTAGAAAGTGGTTAGGAAGGATAAAAGGGGATAAATGAAAGGGTTGCTCTGCCTCAAAGACACTGCTCCTGCTTTTAGAATCATAGAATGGGAAGGTTGGAAGGGACCTTAAGGATCATCCAGTTCCAACCCCCTGCCATAGGCAGGGACACCGCCTGCTAGCACAGCTCACTCAAGGCCTCCTCCAACCTGGCCTTGAACACCTTCAGGGAGGGAGCAGCCACAACCTGCCTGGGCAACCTGTGCCAGTGTCTCACCACCCTCACTGTAAAGAACTTCCTCCTAAAGTCTGTGGCTCAGTTGAAGCTTGAGTGGAAACACAGCCCAAAGGTCCATCCTCTGAGGTGCACTTACGTGAGGTCCTCATCCCTTGTCCACATCTATGACTTCCTCCCTGGAGGTGTTCAAGCCCAGGTTGGATGAGGCCTTGAGTGACCTGTACTAGTGGGAGGCGTCCCTGCCTATGGCAGGGGATTGGAACTGGATGAGCTCTGAGGTCCCTTCCAACCTTACCATTCTATGATTCTATGAAAACCTAGGTAGGGCTGGAAAGTAAATTCTCAGGTTCAAAAGAGGAAATGCATAGACATTAGGAGAACCAGTAAGAGAGGTCACACAAAACACAACTCCTGAGAGTGTAAATCTTGTCTGGACCTTTTATTCCTAAGAAAGGGGGAAATAATGACAAGGATGCCTGAGATAAGTTCCCATCTCCAAGTAGGTGCTAGGAGTAAGTGAAGAAAGGAGCAAAGGACAGACATCTTGGCAGGCAGGGGCTAAGGGTGAGGTTTCACACAGTCTGAGCTCGCAGGATACATCAGGAATTCTTCAGCCCTGTTGGAAGGGCCCAGAACAAAATAGGGCAGCTGCGTGCTGGGAGCCGGGCAGAGCTGGGCTGAACAGATCAGCTCAACGTTTTGGGTTCCCATGAGGATGTTGCTGTTGCTCTTTGGGTGTGAGCTGGATTGTGAGAGTGAGGGAAGATCATCTTTAGGAAGAGAAAAAGCACAAGAACACAGAAACCAAAGTACTGCTGTGTTGTGTTTCCGAGCAAGCTGGCACTTGGAAATCACAAGTACATGTAGCAGGGATTTTTGAGAAGCCTGCTGAAGCTGGAAGGTGTCACAGCTTTGCTTTTTTTTTTTTTTCCTTTTTTTTTTTTTTTCCTTTCCTGAGAAGGAGGAAACATGGTCCAGACAAGCAGATGGGCTGTCAGGCTGACATCAGTCGTACACTTAGTGGAACAGCTTTGGAGAGAGGGATTCATCAGTGCACAGAGGTAATTGAAAATGGAAGGAGACATGCCTCAGGTTTGCCAGCCTTGTATCCCGCCAGATTAATCACACATCACCCTGGCAGCAAGGTAACTCAGGGTCCTGATAAAGAGATTGCAGCTGATCTGCCTTATCTGGGCTTCCATGCTGCATTTTAGCTGCCAGAGGAAGGGCGAGGGGCTGAGCACGGCTGAAAAGGCACTGAGAGAGACCCCGGGTCCAGCTGCCCCAGGTTTATTGAACTAGTTCATACATCACATGAATCACAAACTGCTTTGGATTGATCTTAAAAATCATCCAATTTCAACCCTACTGCCATGGGCAGGGCCTCCTTCCACTAGAACCTGTGCTCAAAACCCTGTCCAACCTGGCCTTGAGCACTTGCAGGGATGGAGCATCCACAACCCCTCTGGGCAACCCCTGCCAGCATCTCACCACCTTCAGAGTGAAGAATTTCTCCCTGCTATCTAATCTAAATCTATCCTCTTTCAGTTTAAAGCTGTAACCCTTGTCTTATCAGCACACCTCTAACAAAGAGTCCTTCCCCATCTTTCTGAATAGGACAAATAGTGATCCAAACATCCCCAGAGTCAAGGAGAAGCTGAGTGTGCTCTGGGATGTGGTGGCTGTCTTTGAAGACCAGAGTAAGAGTAGTGTGTGGTGTCTGCTGGGAGAGACCTGGGGCTGGGAGCATCATCAAGCTAGCCTGGGAGCCTTGCAGGCAGGGAGGGGAGGGGAAAGACATGGCTTTACTGGACTGTTACTGGTGAGAGTGCAATGGAACCAAACAAAATCTGGTGTCTCTGACAGGAGAGGTCCAGAGGAGTGTGAGTGTTGAAAGAGGTACTGCTGAGTCCTGCCTAGGAATCACAGGATGGTGTTGTTTGGAAGAGACTTTTAAGATCATCAAATCCAACCATTAACCCAGCACTGCCAGATCACCACTGAACCATGTCCCTCAGCACCACATCTACCTGACTCTGCAAAAGCCTCTTCAGCCATGTGGGGAGGAGCAAGAGCTCAGCTGGAGCAAGTGCACAGATGGGGAAGGACCAGGAGTCCCCAAACCCTCAGACTTTTTAACCAAGACATAAAGGCTGAGGAGAGGAGAAAGAGTTTCCTTCTACTCCATCAACTGGGGAAGCTGGCTGCTGGCCCCTATTAGAAGCTGTGCAGGGAAATGAGTGTTTGGGATGCAGAGCTTTGGTGGTGATAGGGGCTGATCAGTTCCTCCTACCTCTCCCCAGTCACTTAGGGGTGCCACCAGGACGGGGGAACTGCCCCTTGACCAGTCCTTTGCCTTTCGACCTGATTTACACTGACTACCATGGCCTCCAGCAGATGAAGCAGCACATGGGGCTCTCCTTTAAGAAATACAGGTATGCAAAGCCACTCCCTCTCTTACTCCCCACTTCATTAATTAGCAAGCAAAGGCACATGCTGACGACCCTGAGGGATGGGGCCCCCGCATCCAAGGAGCCAGACCCATGGGTTCCACCTTTGATACTTGGCTCTGCCAGCTGATGCCTTGCTGTGTGTCCTGCTGCCATGGTGTGAGGTGACCTGCTGGCTCTAGAGCCTCAGGTTTCAAAGACAAAAAACCATCAGAAAAGACTGAATTGGAGAAAAAAAAAACCCACCCCAACCCACTCTGTATGTGCCTGTGGTGTGTTTGTGTGTGTTGTGCCAAGCACCAAGCCTGCAGGCAGCGGTGACCACAGCACAGCACTGAACCTTTCCTATTTGCAAGAAACCCTATCTCTGGCTCCTTCAGCACCAAGACAAATGTCATTGTCCCCTGGTACATCACCAGGCAGGAAAATATGCAATTTAATTTAGTGCTGATAGTCCTGCTATTTATTATGTTTTCTCCCATCTCTTCCACTATCCTCCACAATTTTATTAGAGAGAAAAATGACAAGCGGGGTTATTGCTTTTATTATAAATGCATTTGCTCTCACATTCTGCTTGTTTTGCTCTTCCCTTGCTTGATGGTCCCCTTCTCTCCTTGGTCTTGTGCTGCTAATGCCTGCCTCAGCATTCCCAGGATATTGGGGAAAACATTAACAAGTCTTAGGGAGATGCAGCATTCTCGTAACCATCGGGGAGAAGAAAGCTCTGCACCGGGAAATTGCTGCTTACAGGAGGGAGCGGCGGAGTGGAAAGGGCTGCTCAGGACATTCCTGCAGCCTCTGCTCAGGGAACAGACAAGGGACGAGCAGCCTGGGGACACCAGATGTCCCTGGCAGCGGGGCTGACTCAGAGGACCTCAGCTGTGTCTTGTCTCCCAGGTGCCGTGTGCGGGTGATCGATACGTTTGGGACGGAGCCGGCGTACAACCACGAGGAGTACGCCACTCTGCGCGGCTACCGCACCAACTGGGGCTACTGGAACCTGCAGCCCGCCCAGTTCATGACCATGTTCCGTAAGTGGGGGCCAGGAGCACACCGGAGCAGGTTTAGGGACTTGCAGTCACCGCAGCAGCAGGTCTCATCTCCTCCAGAAGGTGATGCACAAGGAGTGTCATCCTCCCAGGCTCTGCTGCTGCTTCTTCCTCCCTGCCTGCAAGGAGCTCCCAGCTCTGCTTGGCCATCTTGGGCTGTAGAATTGCTCTGAGAAGAGAGACCTGGCACCTTCCCTCGTGCTGGGATGCTGGCTCCAGCACAGACAGGGCCAAACACAAGGCACAAGCGGGAGCTTCCAGGTCCTGGGAGGGGAAACACAGGTCCTGATTGCAAAGCTTGGGGTTTTTTTTTTCAACTGGGGTTCTAAAAGTGAGAGGCAGTGATTGGGGTTTGTCTGCAACATGGCAAGGAGATGTGCTTGTCTGAAAGGAGCCTGGTGACCTGTTGAGCACCAAGTGACTCAAATGTTGCTTTTTCCTGGCTGGACAAAGCCTGTTTGGCAGCCTTAAAACTTTTGATGTGCTTTATGAGCTGCTTGGGTGGAGCTCTTCATGCCATTTTCCCTCCAAGCTCCAGCGAGGCTTGTTTCAGCCCCTGTGCTGCTCTGGAGCTGGGTCTCCAGTCTTGGTGAAGCTCTAGAAAGCATTTGTCCAAGGCATATCATGGATCTTCTCCCCTTGGTGTGCCCCCAGCTCACACTCCAGACAACTCCTTCATGGGCTTCGTGTCAGAGGAGCTCAACAAGACTGAGAGGCAAATCATCAAGTCCAACAAAGTGAGCAGCATGGCAGTGGTGTATGGGAAAGAGGCCAGCATCTGGAAGGTGGGTGTCCTGGGCATGGTGGGTGTCCTGGGCACTGTGGGCGTCCTGGGCACTGTGGGCATAGACAGCCATAGGCACAGCTCCAAGGTTGCAGCAGTCCTTGGCACTTATCTGAAGCTTTTGAAGCCCGAGATCTTGGTGGACTTGTAGAGAAGCACCATTGTGGCATTCAAAGAGAGGAAGTTGAAGTGATGTGAAGGTCCAGCACCTCCAAGCAAAGAGCAGAGGCTGGTGAGAGCTCCACCCCCAGCTCTTTGCTCTGGGAGGTGCTTCCTCCCACCAGGCTACTTAGGCTGAGGATTTCATATCAATGAGTTTAGGTCATTAGTTACAGTTATTGCTGTTAGGTGATTCCCTGTGCCATGCTGAGGGTGGTTTGGCTCTGCTTTCAAGTACCCTGGGAAAGGAGGTTGTGCTGTCTTTATGCCCACACCTGGAATGCCAGGGGGACCCTCAAACCCCCAAAGCATCCCCCCTGCATCTCTTAACATCAGCAAGGGGCTGTGTGTGCTCCTTGCTGTCTTGTCCCAAGCTAGCCAACTGCTTTTCCTTCCAGAGCTTGAAAAAAGGAGCAGACTCTCTGTGTCCCTTGCTTTAATTCTTTTTTTTTTTTCTCTTTGTGTGCTGCCTGGGGCTGTTCCAGCTGCAGGTACTGTACCACACCAGCTGCTGCTGGGCTTTACTGGCTGCATCATATGAGAGAAAAGGGTTTGCTGGAGTTGGCTTTGCCTTGTTGTGGGCACAGTTCAAGAGAGACAGGGAACTACTGGAGACAACCTAGGGGAGGCTCTGAAGATGTTGAGGTGCTTGGAGCATCTCTGTGAGGACAAAAGGTTGAGAGATCTGGGGCTGTTTAATAAGATCTAAAGGGTGAGGGGCAAGAAGATGGGGCCAGACTTTTTTTCAGTGGAGCCCAGCAACAGGATAAAGGACAACAGGCATAAACTGGAACCCAGGAGGTTCCATCTCAACAGGAGGAAAAAGTTCTTAGTTGTGAGGGTGCTGGAGGCCTGGAGCAGGCTGCCCAGAGTGGCTGTGGAGCCTCCTTCTCTGCAGAGATTCCAAAACTGCCTGGACATTGTGATCCTGGGCAGCCTGCTGTGGGTGAGCCTGCTTTAGCAGAGGGCTTGGGTTAGCTCTCCAGAAGTCCCTTCCAACTTCTGTCATTCTGTGGTCCTGTGTGACTGACTTTGAATTCTTAGAAGGAAAAGAGCAGTTCCATCCTCTGCAGTGTTTATTTGCAAGCTTTGTAACAAACACCATCTCCAGAGCAGGATCTCTATGACCTGTAGAAACATCACATTAAACCTACCTCCGTGGTTTTAGTCATTTTCCACCCTTCTGAACTTCTTGTAAAGCAGCTGAAGTTTTGATGACCTGGCAAAGGCCATTTTCATCAGGCTACTGCCCAACTTCCATGGGTTAAAGCAGCTCATGGTGTAGGATGAGAGAGTCTCCTGTGCCAGCCTCACCCTGTACAGGGCGATCAGACCTCTCTGATGATGCTCAGGGATGGTAGGAGGAAGTTCTTGACAGAGAGAGTGATTGGCATTGGAATGGGCTGCCCAGGGGGGTGGTGGAGTTACCATCCCTGGATGTGTTCAAGACAAGCCTGGATGGGGCACCTAGTGCCATGGTCTGGTTGATTGGCTAGGGCTGGGGGATAGGTTGGGCCTGGATGAGCTTGGAGCTCTCTTCCAACCTGGTTGATTCTATGGTTCTGTGATGTCAGGCAGTACCCAAGGACAATGAGGAGTGCTTCACTGCCATCTCCCCAAGATCTGTGCATTAGGGAACTGGTATCAAAATGGTGCTGATTGGGGTACTAGTGGCACTGTGACCAGGATATCACCAGATCATTAAGGCTGGAAAAGACCTCTAAGATCATCAAGTCCAAAAGTCAACCCAACACCACTATGCCTACTGAGACGTACTCCAGAGTGCCACATCCACAGGTTTTTTAACATCTCTGAGGATGGTGACTCCACTACCTCCCTGGGCAGCCTGTCCCAATGCCTGACCTCTCTTCCAGTAAAGAAATTCTTCCTAATATCCACTCCAATCTAAATTTCACTCTGCAGCAAAAGCACTTGGTTTAGCCATAGAGAAGTCCAGGGATATGTGGCTAAGGACAGATGCTCAGAGAGGCTTTAAGGCAACTTCTGGAGTTCTCCTAAATTCCCTCTTTATTCCCCTTCAATCTCTCCCAGTCTCTGCTCTTTCAGGGCCTTATTGCTGCACTGGCAGAGGCTGAAAATGCAGCATCCAAAGGATGTCCCTGGGTGGTATTTCCAAGCAAAAAAATTTCCGTGATAGAAAAACTGTTAAAATTGAAGGTTGCTTTGGAGAGCAAAAGGAGGAAAGCCTCCAAAAGTGGAAAGCTGATGACCCCCTGGATTTTTCCTGGTACTAAAACAGGATTAAATCTGAGTGTGGAAATCCTAGGGACTTATTACTTGAAATAAGAGGTTGTTAGCAAGTGCTGCTCTCTGCAAAATTCCTTCTCAATCCCCTGAAACCTTGAATTCAGCAGCTCTAGAGTGGAAGCTGCCCATGGAGGTGGCAGAGAAGGCAGAGGCTTGAGGTGCCCACATTCAAAGTGATGGATCTCATAGCTCTCTGGGCTCACTTGGAGCCTGATGTGGTCTCTGAGGGATGGGGAGAGAGGGTTCCAGGTTTTACCCTGCTGCAGGTTGGGCTGAAGGATTGCAGCTGCACCAGGACAGTGGTTTGAGAGCTAAATCACAGAACGGTAGGGGTTGGAAGTGAGCCCTGAGGATCACTTAGTCCAACACCCAATCTCCCACTACAAAAAACCCTGCCCCTCTAACAATCTCCCCCTATAACCACAGAGGGTCCAGCCCATTTTCTGGTGTGGTTCACACTCTGCCTGCCTTCCCAGGGCAAAGAGAAGTTCTTGGCCATCCTCAACAAGTACATGGAGATCCATGGCACAGTGTACTACGAGACGCAGCGGCCGCCCGAGGTGCCAGCGTTCGTGAAGAACCACGGGCTGCTGCCACAGCACGAGTTCCAGCAGCTGCTGAGGAAGGCAAAGGTGAGCCCCTGGCACCCCTTCCCCTGCTAACCAGCCAGCAGGGAGATATCAGTTACCTTGGGAAAGAAAATCTAATTAAAGGAGAAGGTAGGGGGAAAAGGAGGGGCCCTTGTTGTGATGCTCCTCCCAGGCTCACAGACACTACCAGCAGGGCTAATTAAGCAGGAGGCAAGCAGGGTACATCATTTCAAATCAAGATGTGTCTGATGGGTTTCTCCTTGCAGGCTGTCTGCAGATGGAGCACAGAGCTTCCTGATTAATTCATTTATTGCTAAGCAGGGCAGGTTTCCCCCTGTTCATGACCACAATAAAAATAAACGGGATTCTCGGAGTGGCTGTGCAAGGTGCAGGCACATCCTAGCCACCTTCAGCTGGTGGCTGGAGGAAATGTTCTTGGTTCTCCAGCACAAATGGCTTTGGCAACTCAATATTTCTCCATACAGGGCCAGTATGATGCTCACAGCTACCATGGGAGAAATTGCAGCCCTGCTGCTTTGCACACAGTAGGCTGAGAGTCAGGGTGCAGGGCAGGGGTTAGCACATTTAAGCTCTGAGTTGTTGACCCGCATGGAGCTGCCTTACAGACTTGGTGTGCAAGAGCAGAGCAGCAGAAAGGGCTGTGTCCTGGGCTGCAACAAGAGAAATGTGGCCAGCAGGGCAAGGAAGGGATAATCTACCCCTTTGCTCTGCTCTCCCCAGACCCCATCTGGAGTCCTATGTGCAGTTCTGGAGTCCTATGTGCAGTTCTGGAGCTCCCAGCACAGGAAGGACATGGAAGTGTTGGAGCAGGGCCAGAGGAGGCCACCAAGATGCTCAGAGGGCTGCAGCAGCTCTGCTATGAGGACAGGCTACAAGAGTTGGGGTTCTGCAACCTGGAGAAGAGAAGGCTTCCAAGAGACCTTAGAGTAGCCTTCCAGGATCTGAAGTGGGCTCCAGGAAGGTTGGGGAGGGACTATTGACAAGGTCTTGCAATGACAGGACAAGGGGCAATGGGTTTAAACTGGCAGAGGGGAGATTGAAACTGGATGTTAGGAGGAAGTTGTTTGCAGTGAGGGTGGTGAGACACTGGCACAGGTTGCCCAGAGAGGTTGTGGCTGCTCCCTTCCTGGAGGGGTTCAAGGCCAGGTTGGATGAGGCCTTGAGTGACCTGTGCTAGTGGGAGGTGTCCCTGCCTATGGCAGGGGGTTGGAACTGGATGAGCTTTGAGCTCCCTTCCAACCTAAACCATTCTATGTTGGTTTAGTTATCTGGGAGAGCTCCCCATGGGACTGGCTGTGTTTGCTCACTAGCACATGGATTTCTCCCCTGCAGCTCTTCATTGGCTTTGGGTTCCCCTACGAGGGTCCAGCCCCGCTGGAGGCGATCGCCAACGGCTGCGTGTTCCTGCAGGCGCGCTTCAACCCCCCCCACAGCTCCCTCAACCATGAGTTCTTCCGTGGGAAGCCCACGTCCAGAGAGGTGAGTCTGGCTGGCTGGAGGACACCTCCTTTACCCTGGACTTCAGGCCAGCCTGGGGGACAGCAGCCTCTCAACTGAGATTATTTTAGGGGGCACAAAATTTCCTCCAAACGCAGAAGTGTGGATAGCTGCTGATGGGGTCCTCGCTCCCATCCTCGCATTGTCTCCACCCAGAAGCTTTGGATTCAAGGGGTACTGCCATGTGTTTGGGGTTGCAAAGGAGGTGGTGGTGCAGGAAACTTCTACAGACCATGAACCCCAGCTCCTTGCCCATCAGCCCAGGTTCACACACACTCCGTGCTCCCAAACCCACTGTAGTGCTGTACTGTTCATAGACTCATAGAATGGTAAGGTTGGAAGAGACCTCAAAGCCCATCCAGTTCCAAACCCCTGCCATAGGCAGGGACACCTCCCACTAGTACAGGTCACTCAAGGCCTACTCCAACCTGGCCTTGAACATCTCCAGGGAGGGAGTATCCACAATCCCCCTGGGCAACCTGTGCCAGTGCCTCATCACCCTCACTGTAAAGAACTCATCATCCATCATTTATCCTTTTGCACACCCAGGTGGGCACCAGGACTTCTATGGGGTTGCAGGAGTGTGAAATCCACCCCCACCCCCCAAGCTTGCCCATCACTGGAAATTCAATCTAAGTGAAGCAGGAACTCTTTAAAAGTTAAAGGCTTGAGAAAATTGCCTCTTTTATTATTAATAAAGTGGATAATGCTGTGCATCTCCTGCTGAGAAGGGTTTTGCTGGGGGCCATATGGCTCAGCCTTGCAGCAGCCCAGTTTGGTGGCACCCATCACAGAACGGGGGGCACTGAGCTGTCCTCTAGGTCTATCCCACCCACCCTATCTCTATCCCACTCCCCCTCCTAATTAGCTGCAGACATTAGCACTCATCCTGGTAGGTGCTATGGTTGTGCTTCAGCTCAGAACCAGGAGTGCTGTGAACTGCCCCAGGGTGTTTATATGCCAGAGGGGAAGGAGGACTCAATCTGTCAGCAAAAGAATGGGAAAGGACAGCAAGCTGGAGAATTAAATATGGATTATGATGGCTGGACTCAATGATCTTTTCCAACTGAAATGATTCTGTGACTCTGTGAACTGCTCTCCTCCTCCAGCTGGCAGGTTTCCAGGCCCCTCTGCAGCACTTTGCTGTGCCCCCGAAACACCTCCTCTTCTCTCAGGAAGAGAATCCTCTCTCCTCCCTTCCTGAGAGGAGAGCTGGGCTTTGGCTGCCTTACAGCAGCAGTGGGGCTGAAAAGGCACCTCAGGGGCTGAAACACAAGAGGTGAAGCCGTCCAAACTGCCTGGTGAGAGATGGGTGGCTGTGGAGTACCAGCATGCGGGGCTGCCTGTGGCACTGGAGTGATGCAGCTTCCAGCATTGCTTTGTCTCAGTGCCAGACTGGCCCAGCCTTTGGTAGTGATGGATTTTTCTCTTTGCCTTATTTCTGGAGCTGGCAAACCTGGGAGATGTGATTGCTTCACAGACCTCCACTATTTTGATCTGGTTTTGTCACTCCAGACCCACAAACGGCTCAGGTTAAGGTTCAGTTGCACCCCTGTTGTGGAGATAGAGATAGTCAGGGCTGCAGAGGTGGTCTTGGTGTTGATGGGAATGGGGCATTCCAAACCAGTGGTAATCTTAAAGCATCAGCCTGATGTCAGGGGGCAGCTTGGTTCAGAGGAACTCTTCCCAGCACAGCTTTATGTGCAATGCATTAAGCCCCAATGTGTCTGTGCCTGAGCCTGCTGCTCCTCTCTGCCTTCACGGCTGTGAGCAGCCCTTCTGGCAGGGACTGCAGGAACCAGCTCAAGCTGCTGTGTTTTAGGTGTCCTCCCAACACCCATATGCTGAAGACTTCATTGGGAAGCCACACGTGTGGACTGTTGACTACAACAACTCCCAAGAGTTTGAAGCTGCTATCAAAACCATCATGAGGACACAGGTATCACTCTGAGGAGGTGTTGGGGGGATGATCTCCCTGCTGCTGGGTTTGCAGGGATGATAGCAGCAGTAGCTGCTGCTGCCTGGCTTTCCCTTTTGAGTGTTAATTGCTTTTCCTTCCTTGCTTCCCCTATAATTATAATTACAGCAGAAATCCTCCCACCCTGCAGTTTCAAGGAGACTCATGCTATCGTCTTGCTTTGGTACCAAGCACCTCAGGGGTTTGCCCAGGGCAGTGCTGTGCACTAAGGGATCCCCTGAGAAATCCTTCAGGCAGAGGCAGAGTGAGGGGAAGCTGAGATAAGGGAGATGAGGTTTGTGAACAGGAGGTTGATGCTGTTGGTAATGTGCATCAGTGCTGGGACCTAGTGTGAAGCAAAGATAAACCCAGAGACCATCTCCCTGCATGTACCTCGAGAGCTCCTGACCTCTGTGCCTGCCATTCCCCACTGCACTGCTTATCCTTATCATTCCAATTGAGCAAATCAGTAGGAAGAGCTCCAAGAGTTGCCTGTGTGAAGGATGAAGGATGTAAAGAGGAGAGGCATGTGGAGACGCCCCCAGGAAGGCAGCACTCCCACTGAGCCTGCCCTGGAAACGCTCTCTCATGAATATTTACCTCCTGCCCCGTGGCAGGAGCCTTTCAAGTTGTCCAAATTATTAAAGTCAATTTTCCTGGAGGGGAGAGAAGTGCTGATCTCCATTTTGCTTGCAATTTGCTTTGCTTGGAATGAGCCTTCCCCGGTGAGGACAGCGAGGGGCTGTGGAACCGGGACTCTGAGTCAGGCTGGGGATCATGGTGCTGGGGGAGGCAGAGAGGTGATGCTGGTCAGAGAGGTGTCATCCTTGCTGTCCCCCACACAGAGGCTGGAGAGGTGAGTGGCTGTGACAGGCTGGGGACTTGATCCAGCTGATGTGGCCACGTTGCCTGCCCAGCTCTCACACCTTACCTACCGCGGGTGATGGTCACAGCTCCTCGCCTCACGCTCATTTCCTTTGCCAGTTTGCAGAGACTGAACAAAGGCAGCTTGCAAAAACAGTGGCTGCTTTGCACATCCATTCTGCTGGCTTGATTAAAATTAAATTAAAAATAATTACATCCCTGCTGCTCTGTTGCTGGGCCAGCTGTCAGTGCTTGACCCTCAGCCATCTGGGCTGGAGAGATGGCCCCAAGCAAAGGCAATGCCATAGGTGGGCAGCTGGGAGCTGCTGGTCTCTGTCTCAGCAGAGGGAAGGGAATCTTCAGTTTTTCCAGAACAGAGAAAGAGTGAAGCCTGGTGCTGCTGTGCTATTCAGATACTTAAAAAGCTGCTGGAGAATTAAGGAGAGAATTAAGAAAGAAAGGGCTCTGCTGGCTCCTGAGCAGCTGTGTTGTGCTGCTGCATCAACTGAACGTGCACCAGGTCATTTAGATGCTTAATGATAACCTTCTGGCACAAAATAAAAGACAGAAGAAAGAATTTTAAGAAAGGATTTGGTACTGGGCAGGAGGAGCTGGTGTGGACATCCACTGTCTCTGGCACCAGGGACTCACCCACCATGTGCTGCCACTGTGCCCACCCCTGTTTTGCCCAAAGATGAGTTCCTGTCTCTGCTCTTCTCCCTATTCCCACTCTTGGTGGCAATGCAGTTGCGTTGCAGTCACAACACGTCCTGCCTCCCCTCCTTAGCGGACATCTCTCCGGTTGCTGAACAGCTGATGGTGAAGCTGAGAGGGAAGAAGGGTGGCTGTAACTGGCACAGCACGTGGGCAGGAGCCATGGGCAGGCATCCCAAGGCAGCTGCTCTCTGTTTTCCATCCCAGCATGACACATGCAGAGCTACAGGCTGGGGTGGGAGTGGCTGGAGAGCAGCCAAACAGAAAGGGATCTGGGGGTGCTGATTGACACCCACCTGAACATGAGCCAGCAGTGTGCCCAGGTGGCCAAGAAGGCCAATGGCATCCTGACCTGCATCAGCTGTAGTGTGGCCAGCAGGAGCAGGGAGCTCATTCTCCCCCTCTACTCTGCACTGCTTAGGCCACACCTTGAGTCCTGTGTCCAGTTCTGGGCCCCTCAATTGAAGAAGGACATTGAGGTGCTTGAGTGTGTCCAGAGAAGGGCAATGAGGCTGGGGAGAGGCCTGGAGCACAGCCCTATGGAGAGAGGCTGAGGGAGCTGGGATTGGTTAGCCTGGAGAAGAGGAGGCTCAGGGGAGACCTTCTTGCTGTCTCCAGCTACCTGAAGGGTGGTTGTAGCCAGGAGGAGGTTGCTTTCTTCTTTCAGGCAAGCAGCAGCAGAACAAGAGGACACAGTCTCAAGCTGTGCCAGGGGAAGTTTAGGCTGGAGGTGAGTAGAAAGTTCTTACCTGAGAGAGTCATTGACTGCTGGAATGGGCTGCCCAGGGAGGTGGAGTCAGCGTCCCTGGAGGTGTTCAAGGCAGGTTTGGATGTGGCACTTGGTGCCATGGTCTGGTCTTGAGGTCTGTGGTGATGGGTTGGGCTTGATGAGCTTTGAGGTCTCTTCCAACTTTGGTGATACTGTGATACTGTGACACCATGTGTGGTTGGATAAATCCTGTTTCCTATGGGACTCTGGGGAAGTTAAAGCTGCCTCCCACCTCCCTGCTTATTCTGGAGAAGTGGAGGCTAGGGGGAGACCTCAATGCTCTCTACATCTCCCTGAAAGGAGATTGGAGTGAGGTGGGGGCTGGTCTCTTCCCTCTAGCAGCAGGCAATAGGACAAAAGGAAATGACCTGCAACTTTGCCAGGGGAAGTTTAGTTTGGAGATTAGGAAAGAATTCTTTCCTGCAAGAGCAGTCAGGGATTGGAACAGGCTGCCCAGGGAGGTGGTGGAGTCACCATCCCTAGAGGTGTTCAAGAGATGTGTGGACATGGCACCTGGGGACATGATTCAATGGACATGGTCACCCTAGGTCAATGGTTGGACTCAATGATCTTAAGAGATGTTTTTTGCAACCAAAAGGATTCCATGATTCTATCCTGTGGTAGGTTAGGAACTTCCCTTCCCACCCCCCCCTCCCCCAGCACTGACAGTTACCAGACCAGTTCAGATGGCTTAGAAGTAAGATGAAGCTATAATTAGAACAAAGCAAAATTTACAAGCATATATATACAATATTCACTCCCAAACCATCACAATCCTCCAATCAATACTCAGCGAAACAGTTTGGAGGCTGTTGTGGGAAACTGAGATGTGTCCTCTGCTGTCAGCTTTTCCCAGAGGCAGTTATGCCATGCCAGGTGCTGGAAACCAGGGTGCCAGGGACCAAGAACCAGGGTGTTTGGCACCAGGAATCAGAGCTCTGGGAGCCCTTCCATAGCTTTGGGAGCTGGTTTCATAAACCTGCAGGTAATTTTGGTATGGTCAAGCTGACCAAGAAGCTCTCCCTGATTTAAAGCATCATGGTTCTGGGGGATATGCTCATGCTTCAGCAATATAGAATCATAGAATGGGAAGGTTGGAAGGGACCTCAAGGATCATCTAGTTCCAACCCCTTGCCAGAGACAGGGACACCTCCCACTAGCACAGCTCACTCAAGGCCTCATCCACTCTGGCCTTGAGCACCTCCAGGGAGGGAGCAGCCACAACCTCCCTGGGCAACCTGTGCCAGTGTCTCACCACCCTCACTGTAAAGAACTTCCTCCTAACATCCAGTCTAAATCTCCCCTCTGCCAGTTCAAACCCATTCCCCTTGTCCTGTCATTCCCAGACCTTGTCAATAGCCCCTCCCCAGCCTTCCTGTAGGCCCCCTTCAGATACTGGAAGGCTACTATCAGGTCCCCTCGAAGCCTTCTCTTCTCCAGGCTGCAGAGCCCCAACTCTCTCAGCCTGTCCTCATAGGAGAGCTGCTCCAGCCCTCTGAGCATCTTTGTGGCCCTCCTCTGGACCCGAATATGTCAGTGTTACTTTGCCTGTGGGTCACTGGTGGCAGTGTGGCTGTGCAGTCTTCCCCATTTACACTGCAGACACCTTGAGCTGCAGCTTGGGGTGGGATGTGCTGTTCTTGTAGCTACCACTCTGCCCCAGCTCTTACTAGGCTGGCAGGGCTTCTTTTGGTTGTTGGGAGCTTGCTGAGTCTGCTGGCAGGGCTGGCTGCTGTACTTGTGTGATGGAAGCAGTTGAGATGAAGCCAACATCATTCACCAACCTAGATTTGCTTGAAAGAAACTTCTTCCTTCTGGAGAGGGAGGTTTGGATCATGGTTTGGATGTGGCTTAAGTTTGCAATATGAGTTAATTCCCCTGAGAAAAGCCCTTTGGAGGGGCCACCTGCTTCAGGTCACCCTGCCACGTCTGGGAAAGGGTTTTGGCAAGCTGTGCCTCTGTCATTCATCCCCCTCTTGGAGCAGTTTTGGGTTTCTCTGATGGTCCACAAGCCTGGCCTGGAAAACTGAAATCCTGGTAGCACCAAACCCCAGAGATCAAATCCCAGCATAGTCATACAGGGCCAAGAGGCAATTTGTGTCCCCTCTGTGATACTCTGGGATACTGGGAGGCTTATCCCAGTGGTGGATTAAGGCCCTTAGCTGGAGGTGAGAGGCTAGAGAAGGAGAGAGGTTCATAGGCAGCGCCGTTTTCTTGGCCTTCAGCTTTTTGCACTGTCAAAACCAGTCCCTGCACAGGCAATTTAATGGACCAAATATTCTGGGGGTAGTGAAGGGTGAAGACTTCATTATATTAAAGTCAACTATACAGGAATAGAATGGAAAATTACACATTTCAGACTCTGCCTGGAAGAGCAAACTAGGAGAGCTCCCAGAAAAAGAGCTGGTTGAAGCCTTCCCAGCCAACTGTGGCACAGAGCTGCATCATTTCTCCACTTACTTGTCTCATGATGTTTGGATACTTTTTTTTCCCCCCTTTTATTTTTGAGTGAAAGGGACTTATTGTTCTCTTCAGCTCTGGGATTAGTGCTGGAGACTATGAAAGTGAAGCTCTCATAGTCCTGTGGAGCATCAGAGTTCTCCAGCCCTCCTGATCTTCATTGATCCCAGTGGGGCTGATGGGGAGCACTGAGGTTGGAGAGCTCTGACCCAGTGCTCCCCATTGATGCCTGGGGAATATGCTGAGAAAATCCATCTTCACCAACCCCTCTGCTCCCTCCCATGGGATCCTGTGCATCACTATGCCAGGCAATGGGATGTAGTGGTATCCACTTTGAAGACCCCCCCTCCTCATTGTCCTCCTCCCTTTCCTTCTTCCCAACTGAGGAGATCCTGAGCTCCTGGCATGGGGAGTAGCACTAACAAAGTAGCTGTCAAGAAGCAGCCAAGCCTGCCAGATTTTAATTAAACAATTAGCTCCTTGAAATTGGCATTTTCTATCAGTCCTGGGTGCATGAGCTGAATCCTGAGGAGGGGAGCAGAGGGGAAATAGAGATTCTAAGGGAGCCTCCAGAGTTAAAAGGGCCACATGAGGGTGTTTGGGTTGGAGGAGTGGGGGCTGTAGCAGTCTCCAGCTACAGCCTCCTGATGTTCTTGGATGCAATGAAGGTCCTGGGAGGTTGGGGGCAGATGGGATTGTGCCCAGAGCATCACCTCCAGGTATATATGCAGGAGCAAAGATGTTTTCTACCTCCATTACAGTGAGGGTGGTGAGGCACTGGAACAGGTTGCCCAGGGAGGTTGTGGCTGCTCCCTCCCTGGAGGTGTTCAAGGCCAGGTTGGACGAGGCCTTGAATTACCTGTGCTAGTGGGAGGTGTCCCTGCCTATGGCAGGGGGTTGGAACTGGATGATCTTTGAGGTCCCTTCCAACCTTACCACTCTATGATTCTATCCCACTGTGGATGTGCTGCATCCCAAAAGGTATCAGAGCAGAGTTTTGGGGGAAAGAGGCTGTTCTACAGAATTACATCTGCACTTTGCCTGGCATAAGAGGGTACTGGGAGAAGCCCCCAGCACTGTGGCCATAAACTCAGGGCTAAGATGAGTCCCAGCACTGGTGATGCTGAGCAAGGGGTGGTTTGCCTCCTCCAAATCAATGCTGGGTGGCATCCAGCCCAGCTTTGTGCAACTGAGGTCGCCAGTTTTGCTTTGTGGAGAGCTCTTGCCCTGGTTAACTGGGAGCCCATCAGCAATTCAGAGGCAAGAGCAGTGCCTGTCGCTGCGTCAGCCCTGATTAGCGTGTGCACATCTGTAATTAGACAGAGCAGCTGTCATCTCCAGCCTGGCTGAGATCTCAGGTGGGATATTTATGGCAGGGAGATGCTTAGAGGGATCTTCTCAGCAGACTGAGGCTTTGAGCTTGGGTTTGACAGGTACTTCAAAAGGAGACAGCTATTTTGGAGATAGTGAGCTCAGAAAATAGAAGACTCAGTGTTTCCCAGGTGAACGTGTCTTTTGCTTGTCACCCTTCTTTTGCATGAAGCTTGGCACAGGGGAGATGAGGGGTCCCACGGCCAGCCCCTTCCATGCACCAGCGTCCTGCAGCTCATGCAACAACTCTCTGGAAAATTAAAGGAGCACAGAAAAGAAACCTGTCCTCCCTGGGCAGAAATTGTTCTGCAGGGTAGAGGCATCAGTGCCACAGCCCCCATGGCAGCACTCATCCCGTGGGGAATGTCAGAATGGGGTCAGTGGCTGCAGGCTGCCTATGCTGGTGGGCAGAGAGCCCAGCTGCCTGCTTCTGCCTGTTTCTGCCTGCTTGCCCTGGAGCCTGTGCTGCAACTGTGCCAGGGACACACTCATTTGGGGGGATGCTGCTGACCCAGCCCCCAGGGTGACTCTCAGGACAGGGAGATGTGATGTTGGTAAGTGAGTGCAGGCAGAAGTTTCCTGAAGATCAACAACGTTTCATAACCCACTCTAAAAATACTACCTGGTGGTTCTAGTGCTGCTGCCTCTGTATAAATAGCAGGGATCGATGTGGGGGTGCAGCAACAGCACCAGCAGCAACGTGGGCACCAATGCTTGCTCTGTCCCAGAACTCTAAGCATCTGGGGCTGGGAGAGGGATCAGTTTCCAGCCCATCCCAGCCACCCACCCCCAGCAAAGTGGTGGTGGGCAAAGGGAGATGTTTTCTCCCTGCCTTGTGCCAGTCCCAGCCACAAGCTCTTCACCACCCAGTTTGGTGGGTTCTAGCCTGGACCTTCCTGTCTGAGTTGTACAGAGGTTGGAGCAAGTAGGACCAGAGGATGCTACAACAGAGGATGCCAGAGCAGACCCTCTTGCTCTGAATTAACTCAACATCTTTACCAGACTGAACTCTCTCATGTATATAAAATTCCTACTCCTTTGCCTACAGCTGCAGAGTTCCTTGGGCTGAAGCAGTTTGTGTTTTAATTGGCTGTGACCTATTGCATGAAAAGTGATTTTTATTTTAGGGCTTACCAAAATGAAGAAAAGCAAGACTGAAATAGAACAGGGTGACTTCATTTTCACCAGTGCATGAGCTGAACTCAAATTAATCCTTCAGCCTCTTTCTCTAGCCCTTTATGGCTTGCAAAGCTTTTCCAGCTCCAATTTTCTGTCCTGCTTGCTCTGGTGGACAGACCCAAGGTGTGGGGTTTGGTGGGTGGGGGACAGCCACGGACCAGGGCCCTGCTGTCCCAGGCCCAGGGGGAGGGCAAGGCTGTCCCTGCTTGCTGCCTGTGCTCTGCTCTTCCCCCTCCACAGGTGGACCCTTACCTGCCTTATGAGTACACCTGTGAGGGGATGCTGGAGCGGATCCATGCCTACATTCAGCACCAGGTTGGGGAGCATCCCTGTCTTCCTTGGGGGAGCATCCACATTCTCCTGACATCCAGCCATGCTCTCCCTAAAGAGCCACCCCTGGTCTCCCTATGGGACCATTCCTGTGCTCCTGCTGACCCAATGCAAATCTCCATTGAGGGGCCCCAGGACCTAGCCCTGTGCATAGTAGACCAGGCTGGGGGTGGGGATTTGTTATAAAGTAAAGGTGCTGAGCGGCTGGTGGAGAGTGGCTGAGGGTGTTGGGGTTGGGTCAAGGTCTTTCTGCTGCAGAGAATAAGGTAGTGTTGGAAGAAGAAGGGGTGGCTGGTGCCTTCATCTCCCACAGCAAGAGAGGCCACCTGTGCATCTAGGTGACCTCACCCTGAGGAGCAAACTCAGCAGCCTGAGTGCCCTCCTGTCCCCTCAGCCACCTCCCTTCCCCATCCCCAGCATCTCACCTTGTCCCCCTGGGTACTGACTTGTTGTCTTCTCTCCCTCTAGGATTTCTGCGCTACATCACCTCCTCCTCTGCCTCCCAAGGCCAAGAGTCCTGCTATGCAAAGCTCTCCGAGCCCTCTGGTCCTGTCCACCAATTCCACCCACCTGGTGTGGTCCCCCAGCGCCAGCCGGGACCCCCTCGCCTGGCCGCCGGTGGACTCCCTGCAGGTGTGGGTGTCGGAGGCTCAGCACTCGTGCACCGAGACGTGCCGGCGGCACGGGCTGGTCTGTGAGCCCACCTTCTTCAGGTTCCTCAACAAGAAGGAGGTGTTTCTCCAGTGAGTTGTGACCTCCTCAGGGAGCTGGTGGTAGAGGCCATCAGCCAGATGATGTTCCCTTCGCTTCTCCCCTTCCTAGGGCCCATTTTCCTCATGTCCTCCCAACACCCTGTGAGGTACCTTCATGCCCCAGGCAGAGTGTGCTGCATGCAGAGTGGCTCGTTGCTTGCATGTGCTGGCCTGGGCCAACTAGATTGGACTTGGTAGTGCTGGGTTAATGGTTGGACTTGATCACAAAGGTCTCTTTCGTGGCCTGGGCCAACTAGATAGGACTTGGCAGCGCTGGGTTAATGGTTGGACTTGATCACAAAGGTCTCTTTCGTGGCCTGGGCCAACTAGATTGGACTTGGCAGTGCTGGGTTAATGGTTGGACTTGATCACAAAGGTCTCTTTCATGGCCTGGGCCAACTAGATCGGACTTGGCAGTGCTGGGTTAATGGTTGGACTTGATCACAAAGGTCTCTATTGTGGCCTGGGCCAACTAGATCGGACTTGGCAGTGCTGGGATAATGGGGCAGCTTGATCACAAAGGTCTCTTTCGACCCTAACAATTCTATGATTCTGCGACCAGTTTCACGCTTCAGAAGGCAGCGACAGCCTTTCCAGGCACGTTTCCACCTCTCTCCCACCCTGTTCCTCTCCACCTCCTCCATGCTCTCTTTCTCTCCCTCTCTTTTCTAACATCTTTCTCTACAAAGCAGCCTTTTGAGCACACAGGGGGACATTTTAATGGAGTCTAAATCTGCCACCGGGCTCCGTGCTGCTCTGCGGGCAATTAAAACACGAGCGCTGGCACTGATCTCGTGCTGGTCAGGCTGGTGCCGAGAGTCCTGCTGACATTTCTATCTGAAAAATGAGAGCTGGGGCTTGGATTTCACTCTGTTCCCTCCATGATGCCCTCTAGACCTTGAACTGGCTTGGGGACTCTCCAGCTGAGTGGTGGGAGGGTGATGCCAGTGCTGCTGTGGAGCAGATTGATCTGCAGATGCGGGCAGAGGTGGGAGGAGAGCGATGCTGAGATCCAGGCTGGGTGTTTCTGCTGCTCCTCAGGTGTCTGCTGATGCCCTCTCTGCTTTTGCAGCAGGGGACACCTGGCTATCTGTTGGACTGATGTGCCCTCCAATGGGACATCAGCAGGGGGTGCCCACAGGGAGTGGACAGACTGGTTGATCAGTGAGGGGATATGAAAGACTTGGGTGGATTTTTTGTGCCTAATTTCCTGAGCCATCCACAGCTCACACAAGGGCTGGGGCAGTCTCTGGGCTGCAGGACCTTTGCCATGCAAGGGTCATCCCTTTCTGCAGCCCCAGCACGGGGCTGGTGACGAGCATTCACCTCTAGACAAGGGCTGCCAAACCTAGCGCTTACGGTTCCCGGTGCAACCAGCAAAGATCCGACCCAGCGCTTAGCAAAGGACCCTCCCTGGGCAGGAGACACTAAAAGCCTTTTGGTGAAACCCCAGGGGCAGCCTCCTGACGCACCCCACCCCACCTCTGTCTTTGTTGCTAGGCTCAGCATCACCTGCGACAGCACTGAGTACGAGATGAACCATCTTTACCCGGCGGTGGCCGAGAAGGTCCGCGAGTGCTACCTGCAGAAGGAGGCTCTGCTCTTCAGCTGTGCGGGCTCCAACACCAAGTACCGGCGCCTCTGCCCCTGCCGCGACTACCGCCAAGGACAAGTGGCGCTCTGCAGGGACTGCTTGTGACCCGCCGCGGCCCCCTGCCTGGTTGTGTCGCACAGGAGCGGCTTTTTCTCGAAGCTTCTGCAGCAGCCCAGGGAGGTGGGACAGGTCCTCCCCCGAGCCGGGGCTGGCAGGCTCCGAGGGGGTCGTTTCGTCCACCAGTCAACTGTGAATGGCCTCCTCCTGCCCTTTGGTTCCATTTCTTCTCATTGTCCGAACCCACCTGGACCTGGTGGCACTGGGATGGGGTAGTGTGGAGAGGGGAGCCCGGGGGGACCCTTCCCCTCCTCTGGCAATGGGACAAGCCACCAGCAGACTGTAGTTTCAGGGTGTTCATCCTCTCCCAGCATCTGAGGTTGTTTTATTTATTGATTTTTTTTTTTTTTAAACCCTTCCTCCAATCCCCCTCCCCAATGAGTGGAAAATTAAAGGGGAAGCAACACCCAGTCCTTCTGTGGGAGTTATTGGGCAGAGCTGTGGTGGAGGGAGCTGCTGTTGCCTGCCTTGACTGGAGAGCAGGGGGTGTGGGGTGTGGGGAGGTGGGTAAAAGGTTGAGGAGAGTGGCTGAGCTGAGTGGACTCAGTGGGGGCTGTACCCATAATGCCCCCCAGGAAGAGCCAACAGGGCTTAATGGCCCCCAGGCTGTCCTTGGGGTTAAAGCAGGATGGGGCTGGGGAGGGGTCCCAGGAAGGATGCTCGTCCTTGGAGCAATGCTGCTGGCAGGGTGGAGGTGCCTGAATTGAGTGACTCAGGAGCTGTACATCCCTCCAGGGACCAAGGCATCAGTGGGGGCATGGAGATGCTTTGGGTTTGAATGAACAGGCAGGGGTCACAATGTTCTGCAGCAGCCAAAAGGAATTGCCAGTGGGCACAGACTGGCACCAGGGGACATGGGGCAACACAGCAGCAACCTGTCTCTGTGTGCCCCAGATGTCACAGCCGTGGGAAGAGGTGAGCTCCAAGCAACCACCTTCCACAGGGAGTCTTCTCTTCCTTAGCTTTTCTTCATACCATTCATCTCACTTCAGGTGAGCTGTCACTGCTGCTGGTATTTCTCCTCCTGGCACAGCTCCTTGCTGGGCTGAGCTGGTTTGGGTTTGTAGGGTTGCTCACAGGAGCAAGTTGTGAGTTTGTCACTGTGAAGCTGGTGCTGAGCACTCCTGTCACTTGGAAGCACTTGATGGGGAAACTCCTGCACACCATAAAGCTTGTGATTGGAAAGTTATGGGCTGGAAACTCCCTCCCAACCCTTCTCTTCTGGCCTGGAGGCAAGGGAGGCTGGTGGGGTGGCAACCTGTCCTGGTGGTGTCACCACAGCATCCTAGGCCCTGCTAGATTTGTGTTCCCTGGATGAAGGTGACTAACAGAATCACAGAATGGCAGGGGCTGGACCTCTGGGGGTCATCTGTTCAATTCCCCCTGCCAGAGCAAGTTCTCCTAGAGCAGCTTGCACAGGATGGCATCCAGGTAGGTTTGGAATCTCTCCAGAGATGGAGACTCTACCACTTGTCTGGGCAGCCTGCCCCAGTGATTTACCACCCCTAAAGGAAAGTTCCTCCTCACTTTTAGATGGAATTTCCTGTGTTTAAGTTTGTTACCTCTTGTCTTGTCACTGGGCACCACTCAAAACAGACTGTGAGGTGTCCCTGGTGACTCAGTCACTTGCTGGAGCTGTACCATCGGGCCTCAACACCTCCAATCTCTCCTCCCTGCAGTTTGGTGTCTTGCAGATGAGTTTTGAGGGGGAACAAAAATCCATCCTTCAGCTGTGCAATAGCATCAGGCAGACCCCAGCTCTGCCCTAGCTCCTCTTGGCAGCTCTCTGCTCTGGCCCTGGGAAATTGGCTGCTGCACCATGCTTGTGCTCTGTGAGCATCCCTTCAGCCAAGCTCACATGTCTGCCATGCTGAGACTGGGCACATCCCGAGCCAGGAGCTGGAGATGCTGCCCTTATCTCCCAGCCATTCGTCATCTTCAGTGCACAGCCCTGCAGGCAGCCTCCATCCTGCCTGTGAGGCCAGACAAGGGGAGGATTGATTCAGTGATGTTTGTGTCTTGAAGGCAGCATGTGCACAAATAAAAGCAGCACAAGCCTCCCCTGGCAGAGCTGAACAAGGCTGCCTTCTGCCTACATACAGCACCTTTCAGCTTGCTCTCAGCACTTTGGCACAGGCTCCCTGCAAGCACTGGGCAGGCAGGAGCTGCTCCAGGAGAGACCTGAGGGATCTGCAAACAGGAGCCCTCAACAATTCACTTCCCAGGGTTGTGAGGACCAGATAAAACCTGGGGTTTGATTCACAGAATTGTTTTGTGTGGAAAAGACCTCCAAGACCATTGAGTCCAATCATCGACCCAACACCACCCTGCCCACCAAACCATGTCCCCAGGTGCCATGTCTAGGCACCTCTTGAAAGCTTTGCAGGGGTGGTGACTGCACCACCTCCCTGAGCAGCCTGTCCCAATGCCTGACCACTCCTTCAGTGAAGAAATTCTTCTCCAACCTAAACCTCCCCTGCTCCAATTCGAGGCCATTTCCCCTCAGCAAGCTTTGCAGCTAAGAGGCTGAGGATGCCTCTTGAAGCACTGCTGCTTGCACATCAGCTCATAGAATGGTAAGGTTGGAAGGGACCTCAAGGATCATCCAGTTCCAAACCCCTGCCATAGGCAGGGACACCTCCCACTAGCACAGGTCACTCAAGACCTCCTCCAACCTGGCCTTGAACACCTCCAGGGAGAGAGCAGCCACAACCTCCCTGGGCAACCTGTGCCAGTGTCTTACCACCCTCACTGCAAACAACTTCCTCCTAACATCCACTTTCAATCTCCCCTCTGCCAGTTCAAACCCATTGCCCCTTGTCCTATCATTACAAGACTTTGTCAATAGTCCCTCCCCAGCCTTCCTGTAGCCCACTTCAGATACTGGAAGGCTACTCTAAGGTCTCCTNAGGACTCCAGATGGGGTCTGAGGAGAGCAGAGCAAAGGGGCACAATCCCCTCCCTTGCCCTGCTGCCCACACTGTTTTTGCTGCAGCCCAGCACACAGTTGCTGTCTGGGCTGCACTCACACTGCAGCCTCATCTTGAGCTTTTCATCACCCCAGACCCCCAGGTCCTTTTCCTCAGGGCTGCTCTCAGCCATTCCCCACCCAGCCTGGAGTTGTGCTTGGGATTGTGCCTACCCAGGTGCAGGACCTTACACTTGGCCTTGTTGAATTTCATGAGGTTGGCCTGGGCACAGCTCTGCATGCTCCATGGGTAGCTTTTCCCACTGGTGCTGCTCAGCGGCTTCTGAAACAGCCTTCACCTTCCAGCAGCTGCTGAAGAGCCCAAATGAGCCCTTGGCAGGGCCATTTCTTCCTCCAAGCAGAAATAAATGGCAGCTGGTTCACCTTCACTGCTGCCATGGGAAATAATGAGCTGTCTGGAACCTTGCTGGATCTTGAGCCAGCCTGTAAATTTGGGTGATGGGCATGAGTAACACTCTGGTATTGCTTGTGGTGTCCCTGTCCTGTCAACTGGCACTGAGTCCTGCTCTCAGTGCTGCCCTGGGGGTGGGTCCTGCCTGGGGGAAAGCCTTTCTTGATGGCACACAGCCTGTGGGTGTTGGATGTAACAGGGACTGGAGTGTGGGTGCTCAGGGCAGCCCCTCCTGGCCCTGTTCCACCTGGGACCAGAGGAATGCCTTGGGCTGTAAAATTCCCTGTAGGGGTGAGGTGGGGTCTTGGCTGGTTTGGTAACACCAGTGCTGGGTACCAGTGGTGGTTTTGGGTGCAGAACTGGCACTGAATTGTTTTGTCTGGGGTGTGTGTTGGGACTGGGGGCATATGGACTCACACAGCACTGCTGGACCTGGACACCCAAAACAGGAGATCATCATAGAATGGGGGTGAGGAGACACCAGAACACTTTGCCCAGAGAGTTCATACATAACTCCTCCCTGGAGGTGTTGGAGGCCAAGTTGGATGAGGATTTGAGCAACCTGGTCTAGTGGGATCTGCCCCTGCCCATAGCTGATGATTTGAACTAGGTGATCTTTAAGGTCCCTTCTATGAATCTGTGGTGATCTAGTTCCAATCCCCCCAGATGGGCAGGGACATGTTCCACTGGACCAGGCTGCTCAAAGCCTGATGAAGCTGCTAAGCTGGCTCCTGGAGGAGTTGGCATAAAAGAGAAGAGATTTTGTCACCTGGAAATGCTTTTTCTGTGCCCATTTGTGACCCTGGCTGTGCCCAAGTGGCCACTGGAGCATCCCATTGCCTTCCCAAGCTCTTTCCCCAGCAGGTCTCCAGCACTCATCCCAGTCTCCCTGGCCAGGACACATTTGCATCTGGAAGGGACAGCTGAGGATGATAGGGACATGAAATTCACTTTTTATTGAGTAGGAGCATGGAAAAGATTTAATGGGGAGCTGAGGCAATGGCTTACAAAAGATACTCTAATTGCCACAGCTAATTACAAAGAGCAAATCCCAGGCTGGGAGGGGGAAAAGAGCAGGAAACTGTGTCAAAACCCTGAATAAAATCAAACCAGGAGCTGTCAGCTGTACTCTCAGGTGCTGCTGTCTGGGACAGTTATTTAACAAGCAGAGCATGTGTGTGAGGAGCCCTGGGGGCTCCTGGGGGCAGAGAGGTGTGGAACTTTTGATGGCATCTCTGGTGGCAGAGCTCCATGGAAGTTTTTTTTTGGGTTTTTTTAACCTGTTTTTTCTCTTCTGGCAGCTGTGAAACAAGGACAGGTATGTTGAAAGGAGTATATAGTTCTGGAAATCCATTGTCCCTACCTAGAAATGAAGCCAGAGGCAATCTTTGTTTCTCAGCCTTGCTCTTCTTAGCATTTCCAGTCAGAACTTTCTTTCTGGAGTTGTTTTTCACTGCTGTTTTAAAAAGTTGATGGCATCAAAACCATTCCTTATTGGGGTGGTGGAAGGGGTCTGGTCCCCACTGGGACAGCAATGTGCCCTCGTGGCCAAGAAGGCCAATGGTGCCCTGGGGGTGCACCCCAGAAAGAGTGTGTCCAGCAGGTTGAGGGAGGATCTCTTCCCCTCCACTCTACCCTGATGAGAGCACTTCTGGAGTATTGGGTCAACTTTGGGCTCCCCAGTTCAGGAAGGGTCTGCTGGAGGGAGTGCAAGGAAAGCTATGAGGATGATGAGGGGACTGGAGCATCTGTCTGGTAAGGAAAGGCTGAGAGACCTGGGGCTGGTTAGCCTGGAGAGGGCTGAGAGGAAATCTTAGCAAACAGCCACTGGTGGGTGGGTGTCAAGAGAATCACAGAATGGGAAGGTTGGAAGGGACCTCAAGGATCATCCAGTTCCANCTACTCTAAAGTCTCCTGGAAGCCTTCTCTTCTCCAGACTGCAGAACCCCAACTGTCTCAGCCTGTCCTCACAGCAGAGCTGCTGCAGCCTCTGAGCATCTTTGTGGCCTCCTTTGGACTGACTCCAACACTTCCATGTCCTTCCTGTGCTGGGGGCTCCAGAACTGCACACAGGACTCCAGGTGGGGTCAGATGAGAGCAGAGTAAAGAGCAGGGGCCCAGACTGATGTGCTGTGATAGAGTCAGGGACAGTGGCTCCAAACCAGAACACAGGAGGTTCCACCTGAATATGAGGAAAGCCTTTGCTGTGAGGGTGCTGGAACACTGGAGCAGGCTGCCCAGAGAGCTTATGGAGTCTCCTTCTCTGGAGACTTTCAAGCCCCATCTGGATGCATTCCTGTGTCACCTGCCCTATGTCACCCTGCTTTGGCAGTGGAGAGTGGACTCTGTGATCCCTGGAGGTCCCTTCCAACCTCCCCATTCTGTGATTCCATGATTCTGGAGCAGATGGTTCCAACCAGACATGCCCTTGCAGCATCCCACTGCTGCCTGAGGACCCCTCCCCACCCCAGCCTCCTCCTGGCAGATGCTCAGTGCCGCTGGCTCCAGGAGTTGTAAATCCCAGCAGAGGGAGGTGACAGCTCTGCCCCACGCTCCTTTGGGCCTTGATTAGGGAATGGTTAAGTGGTTTTTCCCTCCTGCTCCTCTGCTTACCAGCAGCAGGGTGAAATAGCAAACTGCACCCAAGGCAGGGACAGCCCAGGCAAGAGAAGCTCATTCATTTCCCCTAACGGGTTTATCGCTAGATCAAGGAGCTGCTGAAGATGTAAGCACCGAGGGTTATTTTCCCAGGTGATGGATCTGGCTGCCATGCAGCCTCCTGTAAGCAAAGCTCACTGTCTGACAGGGATGGCTGATGCAGCCTGTCTGGCACTGCTGCCTCCTGTACTTCAAGGTTTTGTTTTAATTGAGTCCTGTCTCTCTGTGCCATAGGTTGTTGGGGTTTGGGTTTTTTTTTCCCCCTCCTTTTTATTATGATTCTACTTCCCCTTCCCCCTCCCTCAGCTTTTAAAAAATACTTCCCAAAATAAACTCATGCATTTAATCTCCTGTCCCCTTCCTTCATCTCTTGCTCCCTTTGGTGAAGCCAGAGCCATAAAGAAAGTTAGCAAATTGAAAATCTGTCCTGAGACTTATTGAGTGAAAAGAGCAGTGAAAGCTTTTGCCTTTTCTCTTTCTTTTTCTTTTTCCCCCTCTTCTGGTAGAAAGGACTTGGAAGAAAGGAGGGGTGGGGGGATGGTGAAAAGACCTTTCAAAGCTGTGGGGCTGTTCCCTTTCTCATCAGCTGCAGCAGTGATGCTCAGTGACACTCATTGTGACTCGTTAGTGGAAAGCCATTAAATCTTGGGATGGATATTTTCTCAGGAGAGATGTAGCTCTTTATTCCCCAGGCAGGCAGAGAAGTACCAGTAGGCCATGCAGAAAGCCCAGCAAGACTGCTGAGGATGCAGCTTCTCCCATCAGCACCCACAGGGGAACAGGGTGTCCCCTAGCCTGGGAGAGCTGAGCCAGGATCTGGCCATTAGTGCCTAGCTCATCTGGAAAGGGGAAAAAAATCCAAGGCTGGAAGGACAGGACACCAAGCTGGGAGCTGATGTTGCTGGGTTGGAGGGCAGAAGGGCTCTGCAGCAGGACCTCGACTGCCTGCACAGATGGGCAGAGTCCAAGGGGATGGAGCTCAACAAATCCAAGTGCCAGGTGCTGCACTTTGGCCACAACAACCCCATGCAGAGCTACAGGTTGGGGTGGGAGTGGCTGGAGAGCAGGCAAACAGAAAGGGATCTGGGGGTGCTGATTGACACCCACCTGAACACGAGCCAGCAGTGTGCCC
The DNA here is from genome assembly GCA_013396675.1 of Eubucco bourcierii. NCBI lineage: Eukaryota > Metazoa > Chordata > Aves > Piciformes > Ramphastidae > Eubucco > Eubucco bourcierii. Next base: position 60,687 of record VWZE01003987.1, read on the forward strand.
AGGTGGCCAAGAAGGCCAATGGCATCCTGGCCTGCATCAG
>VWZE01003987.1:60744-71614 GCA_013396675.1 Eubucco bourcierii
TGCTGGAATGGGCTGCCCAGGGAGGTGGTGGAGTCAGCGTCCCTGGAGGTGCCCAAGGCAGGTTTGGACGTGGCACTTGGTCTGGTCTTGAGGGCTGTGGTAATGGGTTGGACTGGATAAGCTTTGAGGTCTCTTCCAACCTTGGTGATACTGTGATAAGGAGAGAAGGGAGAGTTTGGGGTCAGGTGTCTTTGGGGTGGTTTAGATGCCTTGGTGGGGCTGGATTCCCAGTAGCAACCTCTGGGTGGAAGTGCCACCAGCACCTGCACAGGACCTCAGGAGGGCAAAAAACTCCCATTTTCATGTATCTAAATATAAAAAATACCTAAATATCTAACATCTGGCTGCTGGTCTTGGGAAGGCTGGAGGAAAAGGGCTGGCAAGATGTGCAGCCCCTCTCCTCACCAGCTCTTAGAGGGCTCCCATCACTACCAACTCTCACCCTCTGGAACTCAGCTCCCAGTAGAAACCAGTTGGAAACAGGACAGAGGTTTGCTTTTAGCTAGCAGCCATCTCAGCTTTCCTATAAATATAAAGCAGCAAACAGGAAATAACAATCTGCCCTAATTTAGTTCCTTTCATCTGAGGACTCAAAGCATCTGACAGCAGCTCTAAGGAACAAGGAGAGGCTTTGCAACCTGCACAGAAATGTGGCTGCTTCCCGGGGGGGTGTGCAATGTTTTGCTGAAGGTTCTCTTGCAACCCCTCAGTGACCAGCCCAAATTCCTTCCCCAGTCACTCCAATTTGGGAGGGCTCTGCAGAGGGACCTGGGCAGGATGGATAGATGGGCACAGCCCAGCTCCAGGAGTTTGAACAAGTCCAAGTGCCAGGTTCTGCACTTTGGCCACAACAACCCCAAGCAGTGCTACAGGCTGGGGGCAGAGTGGCTGAAGAGCAGCCAGGCAAAGAGGGACCTGTGGGGACTGGTTGACAGTGACTAAACATGAGCCAGCAGTGTGCCCAGGTGGCCAAGAAGCCCAATGGCATCCTGGCCTGGATGAGGAACAGTGTGGCCAGCAGGACCAGGGCAGTCCTTCTGCCCCTGTACTCAGCACTGGTCAGGCCACACCTTGAGTCCTGTGTCCAGTTCTGGGTCCCTCAGTTTAAGAAAGATGTTGAGGTGCTGGAAGGTGTCCAGAGAAGGGCACCAAGGCTGGTGAGGGGCCTGGAGCACAGCCCTGTGAGGAGAGGCTGAGGGAGCTGGGGGTGTGTAGCCTGCAGAAGAGGAGGCTCAGGGCAGACCTCATTGCTGTCTACAAGTGCCTGAAGGGAGGCTGTAGCCAGGTGGGGTTGGGCTCTACTGCCAGGCACCCAGGGACAGAAGAAGAGGACACAACCTCAAGCTGTGCCAGGGCAGGTTCAGGCTGGATGTTGGGAAGAAGTTATTGACAGAGGGAGCGGTTGGCATTGGAATGGGCTGCCCAGGGAGGTGGTGGAATCACCATCCCTGGAGGTGTTTAACAGGAGGTTGCATGAGGCACTCAGTGCCATGGGTTAGTTAATTGTAAGGTGTCAGGGTCTAGGTTGGACTGGATGATCCTAGAGACCTTTTCCAACCTCATTCTGTGAGTCTGTGTCTCTGTGTCAGTGAGATTTGGGGCTAGGAGCAGGTGATGCTCTTGCAGCTCGATGTGCACAGCTGGCTCGGTGCCACCGAGTGTGGAGGCTTTGTTTGTTTAATCAATTAATTGGATTAATTAATTTTCAGGAGAATGTTGAGCAAAACTACCAGGAAGCACCAGCAGCCCTGCTGGGTGTGCAGTGGTGGCAGCAGGGACACAGCCTGGAGCTGTGCCTCAGGGGAGCTTGGTGAGCCCAGCCCTGCTGTGCTGGGACAGCTGTGAAGTGTAGAAGGGGTTGGGTTGGAGAGGACCTTGCAAGGTCATGCAGCCCAACCCTCCTGCAGTCAGCAGGGACATCTGCAGCTAGAGCAGCTTGCTCAGAGCCCCAAACAACCTGACCTGCAATGGTTCCAGGGATGGAGCATCTGGCACCTCTCTGGGCAACCTAAGCCAAGGTCTCACCTCTCAGTGTCAAACATTTCTTCCTTTCTCTAATCTAAATCTCCTCCTTTTACTTTCAAGCCATCACCTCTCATGCTGTCACAACCAGCCCTGCTAAAAGGTCTGTCCTTGTCTTTCTTATTGGCCCCTTTAAACACTGAAAGGCCACCAGAAGCTCTGCCTGAAACCTTCTCTTCTCCAGGCTGAACAACCCCAACTCTCTCAGCCTGGCCTCACAGCAGAGATGTTCCAGCACTTCTGGACTGGAACACCCAGAACTGGACACAGCACAACCTCATTGTTGTGGCCTCCTCTGGATCAGCTTCAACAGGTCCATGTCTCTCAGCTGCAGCCAAGCAGAGCCTTTCCAACAAGGTTCTCCTCAGCTGCAGCCACATCAGCCACCCTGGCTACTGCACAGAACCCAGGCACCTGAACTGCTGCTTCTCCCCTTTCCTGGCATTGCCAATCTTACCCTTTTGCCATCCACTGACCCCTGTGTGTGCTTCACTCAACATCCTTTGCTGTCCCCAAGCCTGGTGACAGGATCTCCTTGTACAGTTTGCCCTGGGACCTGGGGAGGATGATGCACTGGTTTTACCTGCAAGGATCCTCCATCACTGGCCCCTTGGTGCCTCACCTCTTGCAACATTTCTGTCCCTCTGTGGAGGTTTAGTCGTGCTCGGGGTTGGGGTTTCAGCCACCATGGTTCCTGTTCCCCCCAGATCTCACCATCTCTCCATCTAGATCAAATGAAGAGCAGCAGCTGGGTTAGCCACCATGGTTCCTGTTCCCAGATCTCACCATCTCTCCATCTAGATCAAATGAAGAGCAGCAGCTGGGTCAGCCACCATGGTTCCTGTCCCCAGATCTCACCATCTCTCCATCTAGATCAAATGAAGAGCAGCAGCTGGGTCAGCCACCATGGTTCCTGTCCCCAGATCTCACCATCTCTCCATCTAGATCAAATGAAGAGCAGCAGCTNTCCATCCCTGGCCCCTTGGTGCCTCACTTCCTGTCCCCAGATCTCACCATCTCTCCATCTAGATCAAATGAAGAGCAGCAGCTGGGTCAGCCACCATGGTTCCTGTCCCCAGATCTCACCATCTCTCCATCTAGATCAAATGAAGAGCAGCAGCTGGGTCAGCCACCATGGTTCCTGTTCCCAGATCTCACCATCTCTCCATCTAGATCAAATGAAGAGCAGCAGCTGGGTGCTAAAGCAGAGCCTGAGTGGCTGTCACCAGCAGTGGCAGCAACACAGCTGTCTCTACATTGTCACACAGTAGTGACCAGTCAGGCAGGGACTGAGCTTGGGAGCAAGAAAATCCTGAAAAAAATCTGGGAGGCAGTGGATTTCCACACCTAATTAACTCAACAAATTAATCCCAATTAGAAGCTGTAATTGGGATTATAGTGGTTAATCATCTTTCCCCCCCCAAGCAACAACCATGCTATCTGCTGTCACTTCATTAGCAAAGCAAGGGACATGGACTTCAGTGTCCCTTTCACACCAGAGCTGCCACCCAGCACACCCTGGTGGGGATTGGATGGGTTCTGTTCCCCTTGGCAGGGGACAGGATGGGGGACAGCACCATGTGACTGCCACAGCAGGATCCGTTGGATTGCATCATCACCATTTTCCTGAGGACACTGAACCTGGCTGCTCCTCCTCCTCTTTGAGCAGTTTCCTCCAGAAAGCTGAACTGTGGGCACCAGGAACCCCAGCACAGGAAGGACATGGAAGTGTTGGAGTGGGTCCAAAGGAGGCCATGAAGATGCTCAGAGGGCTGCAGCAGCTCTGCTCTGAGGACAGGCTGAGAGAGCTGGGGCTCTGCAGCAGGAATATGACTACCAGCTGAACTTGATGGCCTCAAAAAGTCTTTTCCAATCTAAATGACTGTATGATTCTGCTCTCTGGCTCTAATTAACACATGCTTGCCAATCTAAATGACTCTATGATTCTGCTCTCTGGCTCTAATTAACACATGCTTGCTGTCCAGGATGCACAAAGCACTTGGGCAAAGCTCTACTAAACACTCCAGAGAGGACAAAGTTGCTGCAGCAGCCCCCAGAACCATAGAATCATCAGTGCTGGAAGGGACCTCAGGGATCATCTGGTTCCAATCCCCCTGCCATAGGCAGGGACACCTCATTCTAGATCAGGTTGCTCCGACCCCACCCAGCCTGGCCTTAAAGACCTCCAGGGGTGAGGTTTCAACCACCTCCCCGAATCACTGCTGCCTGTATTCAGCAGCACAGAAAGCCCAGGATTCTGCTGCCTCTTAGGTTTGGCTCAGCTCTCTCCAAAGGCACAGAGCAGTTGTGCACAGCAGATCTCGTGGGCTACCTTCCCTGGCAGTGAGTCTTGCCGCAGAGGAAGGGCGATGCTGTTTGCATCCTCATCCTCCTCCAGCCGCCCACATGCAGCCGGTGCCTTCACACCTCCCCACCTCCAGCTCATGCCAGCCCCCTCAGGGGCTTGGTCCAGCGTTGGAGATGCTGTTTTGGTTGGATGTTTTCCTTGTAAGTGTTGTTGACCAGGAAATAGCAGAACTCGAGGACCCCGCTGGTATTTTTAGCCCCATATCGGTGCCTACCTCTAAATCCTCACCAGGGCTGTAAAAATACATTTCCTCTGTGCATCATTTGTATAAAGCTTGGCTCCTTCTCCTGCACCACGCATGATTTAAAACCCTGCCTGTCATGGTTTAAGGGTGCAACCAAGAACTTGCCAGGTGGCCCCAACTGGAGTCCTGTGTACAGTTCTGGAGCCCCCAGCACAAGAAGGACATGGAACTGTTGGAGCAGGTCTAGAGGAGGCCACCAAGATGCTCAGAGGACTGCAGCAGCTCTGCTGTGAGGACAGATTGAGAGAGTTTGGGTTCTGAAGCCTGGAGAAGAGAAGGCTTCCAGGAGACCTTAGAGTAGCCTTCCAGTATCTGAAGGGGGCCTACAGGAAGGCTGGGGAGGGACTATTGACAAGGTCCTGCAATGACAGGACAAGGGGAATGGGTTTGAAGTGGCAGAGGGGAGATTTAGACTGGATGTTAGGAGGAAGTTCCTTGCAGTGAGGGTGGTGAGACACTGGCACAGGTTGCCCAGGGAGGTTGTGGCTATTCCCTCCCTGGAGGTGTTCACAGGCCAGGTTGGAGGAGGCCTTGAGTGAGCTGTGCTAGTGGGAGGTGTCCCTGCCTATGGCAGGGGGTTGGAACTGGATGATCCTTGAGGTCCCTTCCACCCTTACCATTCTATGATTCTATGATACATCCTCCAGGATGGTGGTGAAGGGGAGCAGAAGGGGGAAAGTTGTTGTCTCTTGTTGAGTTCACAGCAAAGTTGTTCCCCATCTGGCTGCTCAGGTGCCCTGGCAGATGCTGGCTGTGCAGGTGTGCTGAGCTGCACTGGTTATACTGGTTGGCAGGGTAGAGCTGCTGGGGACCTGGGGGATGTAAATATGTAAAGGTGAGTGCCAGGAGGCTGGAGCCAGGCTCTGCTGGGTGATGCCCAATACCAGCACAAGGGGCAATGGGTGAAAGCTGAGGCATAGGAACTTTCATTTAAACATGAGGAGGAATTTTTTCCCTGTGAGGGTGACAGAACCCTGCAACAGGTTGCCCAAGGAGGTTGTGGAGTCTCCCTCTCTGGAGATATTCAAAACCTACCTGGATGCATGCTTGTGTGATCTTCCCTAGGTGATCCTGCTCTGGCATGTTGGTTGGACTGGATGAGCTTTGGAGGTCCCTTCTAGCCCCTGACATTCTATGATTCTATGTTCTCAAGCAGGAGGGATTTGTTGTGGGAACCCCTGAGCAACACTCCACCACCCTGCACGGGGAGGGAGAAGCCTTATTGCCATGGAGACTGATGAGAGTTGAAAAGTGGCTGCCATGGAAACCAGTTTGGGAGTCTGTGGGGCCATCCTTCCAGGATGGTCCTTGGGTTGTGGGAGTAGTGCTGGCCTGTGCAGCATGTGATGGCTGGAGAAGTCAGATGCTCCAGAGTGGGCTGAGCCCCTCTGCATCCCCCAGATGGGCTACCAGGGAGCCAAACTGGAGTGGCATGGCCCCAGACTGGGGAACTGGGCAGCCCATGGAGCAACATGGGCTGGTAGGGAAAGAACTGGTGGTTACTTCTGGGTTCCTGGCTGTGCAAGCTGCCAGCACTCAGGGGTGTGAGCTGCAGAGGAACATGGACATTAAAGCATCTGAGGGTGGAAAGGCAGCATGAGCCTCATTTCCAAAGAGAAATTACCTAGAGGCTGGAGAGAAGAGCAGGACTGGGGTGAGACTGCTGGGAGCAGTGGGACTGGCAGGGATTCTCTTGGCTTGGCAGCAGAGAGGTGGTGTGAGGGGCTGTGAATAGCTCTGAACAGCTCTTCCTCCCCACCCAGAACCCATAAAGCATCTCCTGTTTGGGTTCTGTGTTTGTTGTGCTTCCTAAAATAGGACTTTGGGAAAACAACAGAGGCCTCCTTCCCCCAGGCTGAGTTTCTCCTTTGCAAGAAAGCTGTGTCCTCAGTGCAGACCAAGGTGGCTTTTACCACCCCTCCCCCAGGCTGTGCTCACCGTGCCACACAGCATCCCAAGGTGTCTCTGTGCCCCTCCTGCCCTGCCCCTGGCACACACTGAACTGGCATGCATGGGCTGGCAGGGTCTGAGGGTCACCTCCCTGACACACGTGGTGGAGGAGAAGCAGCTGTGCCTTCTTCCACCGTGTCCCCTCCTCCTCAGCTTTGTCCTGCACCCAGCAGCAGCTGACAAAGGGACCCTGGGTGAGTGGGCATGGCCACCTCAGCAGGAGCTGCCCGAGCCCCTGCTCACCTTTCTGGGTGCACAAAAACATCTCCTGCCAGTTAGGGGCTGCTGTGCAGCTGCCTGGTCAGATACAGCACTCCTGCCATGCCCCCTGCTCTGGGCACACACAGCACTCCAGCCATGCCCCCTGCTCTGGGCACACTCAGCTCTCCAGCCGTGCCCCCTGCTCTGGGCACACTCAGCACTCCTGCCATGCCCCTTGCTCTGGGCACAGTCAGCTCTCCAGCTGTGCCCCCTGCTCTGGGCACACACAGCACTCCAGCCATGCCCCCTGCTCTGGGCACACTCCAGCCGTGCCCCCTGCTCTGGGCACACTCAGCACTCCAGCCGTGCCCCCTGCTCTGGGCACACTCAGCACTCCTGCCGTGCCCCCTGCTCTGGGCACACTCAGCACTCCAGCCGTGCCCCCTGCTCTGGGCACACTCCAGCCATGCCCCCTGCTCTGGGCACACTCAGCACTCCAGCCATGCCCCTTGCTCTGGGCACAGTCAGCTCTCCAGCTGTGCCCCCTGCTCTGGGCACACACAGCACTCCAGCCATGCCCCCTGCTCTGGGCACACTCCAGCCGTGCCCCCTGCTCTGGGGACACTCAGCACTCCAGCCGTGCCCCCTGCTCTGGGCTCGGGGCATCCAGCCCATTTCACACACCCATGCCCCAGCCCAAGGAGCCCAGCAATGCCCTGGCTGTGGATCTCAAGAGTGTCTCCACCTGTGGTAGGATGCAGTGATGGTGAAGGGCTGGGAGCACCTGAGGTTCCTCACAGCTGTGGGTCTCAAAGCACCTTTCTGTCCTTGTTAACCTACCCTCATATAGAGCCTGGTTTGGCAGCAGGAACGGTTGGGAGCCCTGAGGCTTGGTGAGTTGGTATCCTCACCCCTGTGCCCTGTTGGGAGGGTTGGGGTGATGTTGGCAGACACATGGGTGATGATTTGGAGGCTGCCAGGGGTAACCTCCATCCCAAAACAGGCAGCCTGGGACTCAGGAACCAGACTGAGCTGGGCAGGGCTTGCAGTCAGGGCACTCAGATTTGGTGGGATTGTTCATCCTGTAACTGCTGACCCCCAAAGCCTGCTCTTTGTGGCAGGGGAAGATGGAGAGCTGTACCCCCCCAACCTTTGGGCTGGTGCCCAAGAGCTTGGAGTCCTCTTACTCAGAGTCAGCACAGCTCTGGTGCTCACTGCAACCCCAGGATGCCCTTGAATTTTTAATGCTTCCATAAACCAGTAATTACAAACACTGCAATGTGAGGTTTTAAGCAGAAAGTCTGAACTTCCCAGGGCTTAATTATTCAACAGAAATTAATGACAGTGGGGCTGGATCCTGCTGGCTGCCTTGACATTTCCTGGCAGGGCTTCACTTTGCATGGGGGGAGGCTGGGGGCAGGCTGAAGCCCATCCCTGGTGCCTTGGGGCTACCCAGGAATGTCTGGATGCCCTTACCAGCAAGGCTTGGGAGAGCTTGGCTGGGGGGCAGCAATGTGTTGGGCTGGGCTGGGATGAGGAGAGGTCTGGAGGGAGCAGTAAGTGGCTCTATGCCAGCCATGGAAGTGGAGTATCTTGGCTTTGGGGTGCAGCTCTTGGGGAGGTGCTGAGGGACTCCTGTGATCTAAACCAACACTGCAGGAACCTGGGGGTTGTGCATTGACCAGAGTGGGGAAACAGGTGGATGCCACCCTGGGAGGTAGCATGACCCTTTGGCAGCTCCTCTGTGCCTCTCATCCAGTGCCTGCACCAGTCCCCTGCCTGGGAGAGACACCTGAGCTCCAGGGCTTTGCTTTCTGAATCTTTCCACAGCCTCCGTTGTGCCCTGAGTTCCCTGGGAAGACTTCAGCCTTGCTTTTAATGCCTCTGCTGTGGCCCCATGTAGTTCAGAAACACCTTTGCTGGGGATGAGTCTGCTGGGACCAAGGACTCCCAGGGCTCTTTAGCAAGCAAAACTGCTGGAGTCTTGGCAAAGCTCATGGATTCAGGCTGGCTGATGTTGGACTTCCACCCTACATGGGGTAGCAGTGAAGTCGAGAAAGCCTTGATGGAGTGGGGGAGGGGAGAAATGGCATAACAAAGGGATAAATTATTCCCTGCCAGGAGCGAGAGCTGGGGCTGTAGAAGTGGGGTTCAGGGGAAGCATCATTTTGAGGTGGGACTTAATTGGGTTCTCCAACTCCTGGAATCCACATCTCAGCCCTTTACCCACATCCACAAAGCTCCTTTTCCCATGTAGACTCCATCCAGCTTCACCCTCCCATCCTAAGCAGCATATCCATCCAGCCATGGCCTTCAGCAGCTGGCAGCAGGTAAGCACTCAGGGCACCACGTGTGGTAGAAAAGCAAGTAGTAGTTGTTGTTGTTATTAATAGCTGACTGTCAGAACTTCATTAACAGGCAAACCTGTCTGATCAACCATCTGCAACCAGACAGCAAGAACATGGCAGCAGCCAGAGCTGCTGGCAGGATGGAGCAGGCTGTTTGTCAGGGCTGGGCAAACAAACTGAAGGGAGTGGAGGAGGTGGCGAGGGCTGGTGGGAGCTGGGTGGAGATGATGGCTCAGCTGATGAGGTGTTGGGGATGGGGAAGGAACAGGGCTTCATTTGCAAGGGAAATGAAATTATTGCCTGCTCCCTGAGTAGTCCTGGCACAGCAGAGCCTGATGAGCTGTGTGAGGAGGGTGCTGGAGCAGGGGGCACCTGGCAGCACTCAGCACCCTGGTGTGGGAGTGCAGTCTGTTCCAGCTTGGGTGCAGGTCCTCGTGCAGATGGGGCTGTTGTAGCTCCCTGAGGGGTCTGGGGTGATCTGTTGCTCATGGGGTGAGCTTATCTCCTTCACCACCTTTCCACCCATCTAGCACCTTCCTTGCATCATTTGGGCTGTGCTTAGGGAAGGTCCCAGCAGTGACTGTTGTTTGGCTGTTCCTGAAGTGGGAGGGGTAGGGCAAGGAGAGAAGATGATGCTGGCAACAGCTGCTCAGAGCCAGAAACCAGCTGTGTCCTGGGCTGCATCTCCAGCAGAGTGGGAAGTAGGTGGAGGGAAGGGATTCTGCCACTGTGTTCTGCTCTGCTGAGACTCAACCTGCAGTGCTGGGGCCAGCTCTGGAGTCCTCAGCACAGGAGAGACAGGGACCTGTTGGAGTGGGGCCAGGGGAGGCCACAAAAATGGTGGGAGGGCTGCAACCTCTCTGCTGTGAGGCCAGGCTGAGCGAGTTGGGGTTGTTCAGCCTGGAGGGCTCAAGGGAGACCTTCCAGTGGCCTTTCAGTACTTAAAGGGGTCTGTAAGAAAGGTCTCAGGAGAGTGTATTGGCAGGACAAGGATGGTTTGAAAGGCAAAGGAGATTCAGACTGGAGAGGAGGAGGAAGGCTTTTACACAGAGTGGTGAGAGCCCAGCCCAGGATGCCCAGAGAGGTGGCAGATGCCCCATGCCCAGAGCCATTCCAGGTGAGGTTGTTTGGGGCTCTGAGCAACCTGCTCCAGCTGCAGAGGTCCCTGCTGACTGCAGGGGGTTGGACTGGATGGCTCTGAAATGTTCCTCCCAACCCACTGCATTCTGTGATTCCCTGATGCTGGCCAGGATGAGAGATGTGCTGAAGCAGGTGGTTGTTGGTGCAGTGGCACCCAGGGCACTCTCACTCTTGTCACCCCAATGCACCTTCCTAGGTGGCTTTCATCACACATTGGATGGCAATTTTGGCCCACCCAGGTGTGAGGAGACAGTTGGGAGCTTTGAGGCAGTGACCCTCTCTCCCAGGGCAGAGCCTGCAGCTTTTGTGAAGGACAGGGTCTGACCAGCTCCAGCCCTCCACTGGGGATTTTTTTTTTTTTTTTTTTCTGTAATGTGAATATTTTCTCCTCATTCCCATCCTACAAATAGAGCCTCAATGCTCCCCAGATAGGAACACAACTCCCTGGTCACTGTCTCTCAGGGTGATGTCTGCTGAACTGATGTCTGTCATGTCTGAACTGATGTCTGATGTCTGGGTGATGTCTGTCCTGGGCTGCATCAAGAGCAGTGTAGGCAGCAGGGCAAGGGAGGGGATTCTGCCCCTTTGCTCTGCTCT
>VWZE01003987.1:71808-88439 GCA_013396675.1 Eubucco bourcierii
AGGTGTTCAAGGCCAGGTTGGAGGAGGCCTTGAGTGAGCTGTGCTAGTGGGAGGTGTCCCTGCCTATGGCAGGGGGTTGGAACTAGATGATCCTTGAGGTCCCTTCCACCCTTACCATTCTATGATTCTATGAACTGGAAATAAAAGGGAATTGGGCTTAAATGAGGAGCATCCTTGAGAGCAGGAGTGATATACTGGAACCAGTTAATCAGTTGTGGTAGCACTGGTCTGGGTGGGAGATCTGGCTGCTCCCTGCCAAGAGTTCACAGAGCTGGGTCACCAATCATCCAGGTTTTATCTGGGTCTTTACTTTGATTTAGCTTTAGTAGATCATAAAGACAAGAAGTCATTGCAAGGTGCAGTATTCAGGGAAAAGAAAGGGGGGAAAAAAAAAAAAAGAGAGAGAGAGAAAGAGAGAAAAGCCAGAAGGGGGTAGTTTGAAGTTGTCAAAATGATTTTCCACTCCTTCAAAATAATCTCAGAAAACTGACCCAGATTTCACAAGGCACTCTGGCTTTCAAAGAGCTGTCTGTCTGTGCAGGAGATGAGGCTGTAAAATAGACTCTCTTTTAAAATTTATTTCCCCTCNNNTGTACAAAACCTGTGCCCTTGCCTTAGTCCTGTGGGACCTGCAGGAGCATGATGCTTCGGGGGAAAGGAGCTTTAGCTCCCAGTGTTGCCAGCTTCTGCCTGCCAAGAGAATCATAGGATGGTTTAGGTTGGAAGGGACCTCAAGGATCATCCAGTTCCAACCTCCTGCCATAGGCAGGGACACCTCCCACTAGCACAGCTCACTCAAGGCCTCATCCAACCTGGCCTTGAACACCTTCAGGGAGGTTGTGGAGCACAGAAGCACCGAATGTGATCTTTGATCACATTCGGTGCTTCTGTGCTCCACAACCTCCCTGGGCAACCTGTGCCAGTGCCTCACCACCCCCACTGCAAAGCTGTTCCTCCTAACATCCAGTTTCCATCTCCCCTCTGCCAGTTTAAACCCATGAGGCAGCAGCTAAAGATAAGTGCTGTGAAATCTTTCCAGGACCCTCTTTTTTTTTTGCTTTTAGGGTAGGACCCTGTGCAACTATGTCAGGGATCACCCAAGGGCAACATGAGTGGCATTCATCTTCTGGCCACCAGAAAGGCCCAGGAGTGAGAAAAGAGGTGGTAGGAGATGTTCATGGCATGGGGAGTGTCTCCTAAAATCCATCCAGAGCTTGTGCTACTGAGGGGATCCAAGAGCTTTGGTTTAGCCTCTGGTTTGGGGCTGTTAGAACTTCTCCTGTCAAAACATTTCATTTGTTTTCCACTAAAACACAATATGGCAAAAACATTTGCTGCTTCCTTGGATGGGTGATTAATGCTGAGGCAAAATGGATCCACCTGAGGAAGGAGGCTGCACTGCCTACCTGCTCCTTGTGCCATGGACAGTCAGGGCTTGCTTCAAGTGAGAGCCTGAAGTGAGCTGGTAGGGCTGCCCTGAAGGCATGGGGGAAAAAAAAACAAACCAAGAAGTCTTTCTGGTTTGTATTAGTTCATAGAATCAGTCAGGGTTGGAAGGGACCACTGTGCTCCACAACCTCCTGGGCAACCTGTGCCAGTGTCTCACCACCCTCACTGCAAAGATCTTCCTCCTAACATCCAGTTTCCATCTCCCCTCTGCCAGTTCAAACCCATTGCCCCTTGTCCTGGCATTACAAGCCCTTGTAAATAGGTCTTCTAATCCACCCCAGAATGGCATTGGCCCTCCTGGCCTCAAGGGCACATTGCAGGCTCATGCTCAACCTTGGTTTCTTGGGGTGGGGGGTTGTGCTTCTGCAGAAGTGCACCCATGCATGCAGGTGGTTTGAGAGCTGATAGAAAGGGTTTGAGAGCAGAGTCAGAGCCAAATTTGGTGTTGCAGGTGTGACTGTGAGCTCACTTGCTACCGAAGTACAGACTTTATTTAACCCTCTAGGACTAAACAGCCCTAGCTCATGGAAAACACGAAGCCTGTAGGTGTGTGGTGAGAAAAGCAAAGCTGTAAGAATTTGTTGTTTGAGTGGGTGCTGGCTTTGGGTGCCTGCCACAGGCTGCAGCAGCTCCATGCACTGCTCTCACCCACTTTGACCATGGCCCTGCTGATGCCAAACCAAGTGCTGGCTAACCTGGGGTGGAACCCAGGAGTACCAAGGGGCACTTGAGCAAAATGAGATGCATGGCTATTGCTGCTTGCAGAGTAGGCAGTTCCCTTCCAAAACAGGGAGGTGGGGGAGAGAGGAAGAGAAAACCAAGCCAGATGAAAGCAGAGACTGTGCCAAAAGTGCCTTCTATTTACGACTTCACAACGTCAACAACAAAAGCCCACGGCTACAAGCATATAAAAATTGATTATTTTTTTTTTCCTGAGGAGATTGATGGATTTGTGGTCAGGGCCTTTCCTCTGATCCTGCTGCCCTCTGGACATTGCTGGAATTCATGGAAAGGCTGCACTTTTCTTTGTAGAGGACTGAAGAGATTCTCAAAAGGCTAGCAAAAGCTTTCAGCTCAGAGATGGGGTCTGGGAAAGTTGCTGTAAATAAGGGCAAGGCTTCCCCTAGCTGCTGGGCTGGATTCCCACAGGTGAGCAACTTTTGCTTCATGGTGGGGCAGAGGCTCTCTATCCTGCCCCATCTCCTGGTGTGGGGCAAGCAGGGCTGATGGTCACTCATGTAGGCTCCTGTGAGCCATCTCCTCCCAACACCAGGCAGGGACCTTCCACCAAACTCAGTGTGGTGCTGAGAGCAGCAGAATCACAGGATGATAGGGGTTGGAAGGGACTTCTGGAGATCATTTAGTCCAACCTCTCCACCAGAATAGATTCACATGGAGCAGGTCACACAATCACAGAAGGGGTTAGAAAGGACCCCTTTCTAGGGGTTGGAAAGGACCTTGAAAGATCATCTAGTCCAACACCCCTGCCAGAGCAGGACCACCTAGGGCAAGTCACACAGGAATGCATCCAGGCAGCTTTTGAACATCTCCACAAACTCTCTGAGGAGCCTGTTCCAGGGCTATGGCACCCTCACAGCAAAAAAAGGTTTTCCCTTGTTTATGTGGAACCTCCTATGCTCCAGCTTGCACCCATTGCCACTTGTCCTATCAAGGTCCAAAGAATGAAAACAAGGACATGCTTCTAGATAGGATGGCATCAAGGTAGGTTTTGAATGACTCCAAAGGCAGAGACTCCACCACCTCTCTGGGTAGCCTATTCCAGTGCTCCATCACCCTCAGTGTAAAGAGGACACAGTCTCAAGCTGTGCCAGGGGAAGTTTAGGCTGGAGGTGAGGAGAAAGTTCTTGCCTGAGAGAGTCATTGACTGCTGGAATGGGCTGCCCAGGGAGGTGGTGGAGGCACCATCCCTGGAGGTGTTCAAGGCAGGTTTGGACATGGCACTTGGTGCCATGGTCTGGTCTTGAGGGCTGTGGTAATGGGTTGGACTTGATGATCTTTGAGGTCTCTTCCAACCTTGGTGATACTGTGAAGCTCCTCCTCATGCTTAGATGGAACTTCCAGCATTCAATTTTGTGCCAATTACCTCTTGTGCTGTTGCTGAGCACCACTGAAAAACGGCTGGCCCCATCCTCTTGTCACCTACCCTGAAGGTATTTATCAGCATCCTTAAGACCCCCCTGCTGGATTGAAGGTTCCTCTGGTTTGTTCTCCTGCCATCACAGGAGGGCAGAAGGGATGAGCACTTCTAAAGCCTCCAGCTCCTCCCCCAACACTTCCTGGACAAGCTCCTCTCGCTGCTCAGATGTCAGCTGGAAATCTTCTTCAAGTTTCCTTTCTATTTTATTTTACAACCCCTCATCTCTAAAGCCCATGTGTTTGAAACCAGTTTGTTTGGCACAAGTGGCAGGAAGCTCCCAAACAAAACCCATTTCTTTTTTTTCCCCCACAGCTCCAGCCCTGCAGCTCTGGATCCTCAGTTGCTATTGAACTCCTGAGAACTTTACCAGGCAGCAATGTGGCTTCTGCACAAGCAGCAGGCACACATGAGCCATAATAACCCAGTAAGCAGCTTGTGCTCTTTGCAGCTCCTTTCTGGTTAACAAGGAGTTTTAGGTGTGCTCAAAGATGTCTCTGTGAGTCATAGAATCATAGAATGGTAAGGTTGGAAGGGACCTCAAAGCTCAACCAGTTCCAAGCCTCTGCCATAGGCAGGGACACCTCCCACTAGCACAGCTCACTCAAAACCTCGTCCAGTCTGGCCTTGAACACCTCCAGGGAGGGAGCAGCCACAACCTCCCTGGGCAACCTGTGCCAGTGTCTCACCACCCTCACTGCAAACAACTTCCTCCTAACATCCACTTTCAATCTCCCCTCTGCCAGTTCAAACCCATTGCCCCTTGTCCTGTCATTGCAAGACCTTGTCATTAGTCCCTCCCCAGCCTTCCTGTAGCCCACTTCAGACACTGGAAGGCTACTCTCAGGTCTCCTGGAAGCCTTCTCTTCTCCAGGCTGCAGAGCCCCAACTCTTGTAGCCTGTCCTCAGAGCAGAGCTGCTGCAGCCCTCTGAGCATCTTGGTGGCCTCCTCTGGACCCTCTCCAACAGTCCTTCTGCACAGCTTCACCACGCTGGGCGAGTTAGAGACAACTCTGCCGTACAAAGGGATCCAAAGCGCTGGAGAAGCAGCAGGTTTGGGCTTCGTTGGTGAGGATGTTGGAGGAGAATCGATGCTGGGCCTTTTAACAACCACACATCTATCGAACAAAGCTTTTTAAAAGCCTCGAGGGCAGCAGAGGGCTCCTGCCTAGTGCCCTGCTGGGATTTATCGTGCCAGAGGGAGGGAGGTGTGGAAACGCTGCTGTCGGTCTGTTGTGTGTTGGTGATGCCTCTCCAAATTGCAGTGTGGGTTTGGCTGGTGGCACCAGCAAAGCTGCCCTTGGCTGAAGCTGTATAACCTGTGTCTACAAATGGCTGAGGGGTGGGTGTCAAGTGGATGGGGCCAATCTCTTTTTGGTAGTACATAGTAATAGTATGAGGAGCCACAGGTGCCAACTTGCACATAGCAGGTGTCAGCTCCACATGAGGAGAAACTTCTTTACAGTGAGGGTGACAAAGCAGTGCAGTAGACTGCCCAGAGATGTGGTGGAGTCTCCTTCTCTGGAGACATTAATAAAACCCCTGGATGCATTCCTGTGAGGACTGCCCTGGGTGATCCTGCTTTGGTAGGGGGTTGGACTCAATGATCTCTGATGGTCCTTTCCAACCTCTACTGTTTATGTGGTTCTGTGAACCTCTGGTCCTGCACATCCTTCCCTGCTGTGGAGGGCAAAGGCACCTGCTGAGTTTCCTTTATCTCGGGTGTCCATGCTGCCTCCAGACATCTCTTTGCATTGTTGGAGAGAGACACAAGTCTCAGTTCTCTGGTATAAGGATGGGGTCAGAGCTGCTGAGTATAAGAGTATAAGGATGTGAGCAGAGCTGCTCACAGCCAGAAGGGATGACAAATGAAGGTTCCTGGGCATAGGCTGAAATGCCATGTTCAGAAACCTTGGTGGGCAATGTCAATGTTGCTTTGACTCAGATTTCTGCCAGTGCTAGAGTAGTGCCACTTGCCTGCCAACTCAGTGTGAGCACCCTAGGTCTGCTCATCTGGAGCTTGATATGTTGCATAGGAGCAGCTCCTGTGATATTCCCCAGGCTGCCCCAGAGCCAGGGTCCCTTCCTATGCCCAAGGACACTGCAAGCATGCCCTCAGTTTGGAGGGAGGGAAGATGATTGATCTGATCAACCATCAAGGAAGCTGTAGTGAGGTGAGGGTTGATCTCCTCTCCCAAGGAACAAGTGACAAGACAAGAAGGAACTGTCTCAAGTTGTGCCAGAGAAGGGTTAAGTTGGGCATTAGGAAAAATTTCTTCCCTGGAAGGTCTGTCAAGGCCTGGACCAGACTGCCTTGGAAAGATACAAAAGCTGTACAGACATGGTGCTGAGGGACATGGTTTGGCAGCAGGCTTGGTAGTGTTGGGTTAAGGGTTGGACTTTATGATCTTAAAGATCTTCTCCAATCTAAATGATTCTGTGATTCTATGATCCCTTCCTTGACCCAAATTCCAGCCTCTTTGGAGCAGTGCTGAGCTTCCTCTGAGGCTCTTGCAGCTATGCTTGCTCAGCAGCTCACACACAAACACTTGCTTGGAGCCTGCTCCCTTTCCGCAGGCTTTCCTGGCTGGCAAACGCTGCCATGGGGTTTGTTGCTGTGTCTTCCCCGACTGGGCAGCCCCGGCAGAGCTGAGCCCCGTGGAGCATCTCTTGCCATCAAGCTACCTCCTCCAGCATCAGGCTGCCTTTTTGCTTCAAGCTTTTGTCCCCCTGGATGTGTCCCGCTGGGCAGCACAGGGAAGGATTACAAAGCAGCAGGCAGAAGGAAATACCACTGAGCCCTGGCCAGCCCCGGGCACTTAGAATGCAGCATTTTCCAACCCCCTGGAATCCTCCCTGAGTGCCTTTGCTCAGCAAAGCCTTCCACGGTCGAGCAGCAATCTCACACAAACGCTTTGGGATAAAGCCGCTTCCCGGAGGGGTTTTGCTCAACGTCGTACAAAGCCCGGCGACGTCTGCTCGGGTTCCCAGTGCATCCCAGCACCAACCCCCACACTGTCATCTGCTTTCAGGAGGAAACTCTTGCAGCAGTGAGCAGAGGTCATGAGTGTGGCTCTGCACTCCCTGCCGGGCTTGCAAAGCAGCTCTTGGTCCCAATTTAACCTTCTCCTTCCTACAAGCGGGTAAACAGCAAAGCTATTTTCTCCTTCACCTCCAGCCTGGCTCCCTGGACTCTGGCTGCCAGATGGCAGCGAGTGAAGGCTTTCCTGCCCATCTCTTCTGCCAGCGTGTGGTGACTGCCTGGCTGCAGACAGAGGAGAAGCCATTTCCCATCCCTCTCTCAAGTGCTTTGTGTCATCCTCGGCAGGAACACGAGGGGCTTGGCCAGATCCTCAAGGCACTGCCCGGATCAGTAGCATCCTTTGTCGGTGGGAATTCAGAACCAAGGAGCAGGGGATGAAAGGTGATCGGTGTGTAGTGGCCAGGGTGCAGCTCTGTAGTGTGGCTGCTTTTGTTCACCTCCCTTCACTGTTTTGTTTTGGTTTTATCCCCCAGGGACTTTTGCTGGGTGTTAAAAGCAGCCTGGCCTCAGAAGACTCACTGCACACAGCTTTTATTGGTGGTTGTCTACTGAAGGAGCCCTAAGGTGAGTGTTTGCTGCCTGCAAATGCTGTGTTTTACCATTTCCTTTGAGGCTGCTGCAGCTTCACTGTGTTTTGACTGGCCAGGGAAAAGCTCAGCCCGGGTTAAAGAGCAGAAATGAGGCCTTGCAGCTTCTGGCTGTGACCCCACTGCCCTGAGGTGGTGATATTCAAAGTGCTGCTGATCACCTCCTAGTCAGGGCTGAGGTGCATGGCTGTGGCCAGCTCCCTGGGTACGCTCATAGAATGCTAAGGTTGGAAGGGACTTCAAGGATCATCCAGTTCCAACCCTCTGCCATAGGCAGAGACACCTCCCACTAGCACAGCTCACTCAAGGCCTCCTCCAACCTGGCCTTGAACACCTCCAGGGAGGGAGCATCCACAACCTCCCTGGGTAACCTGTGCCAGTGCCTCACCGCCCTCATTGTAAAGAACTTCCTAACACATGGCAGTGCAGAGTCAGGAGTCATGGTGAACACTCAAGATGGGGAAATCTGTAGCACTTCTGGATTATTTCCAAAAGGAAATAATCCAATTTGCACCTGGGGCAAGGCTGGACACAGATAACCCAGAGAGGTGGTTGAGGCCCCATCCCTGGAGATATTCAAGGTGAGACTCAACAGGGCTCTGGGCAACCTGATCTAGTTGAGGATGCCCCTGCTGACTGCAGAGGGGGTTGGACTGGATGACCTTTGGAGGTCCCTTCCAACCCAGACCATTCTATGACCCTGCTCTAGTTTTATTTGCTTGAGTTCTGAACTAAACTGGGAAATGGGGGGAAGCATCCTGGTGAGTGTCTAATAGGTCCCAGACCAGTGGATGCTTAGAAAATGCACTGGATATTGGAGTGACATCTAAGACCTGTCATCTGTGGAGCCCAGCTCATGCTCTGCAGAGAGGAAGAAAGCCCTTCCACCCTTTTCCCCAGTTTGTAATGAAAACTGGGATGCTGCAGGAAGCAGGAATGGTGCTGGTGGCTCTATGCGAGGTGCTGGTTAGGCAACCCCCGAAAGACCTCCAGCACGGACCCATCAGAGGAGGAAAAACAAAATGTGCCTGTGTGAAAAGCAAGAGCTGAATGTGCTGCACTGATTTCCCAGGTGAGATCTCTGCCAACATTTAAACAGGATGAATGAGATGACCTGGATAATTACAGACCTGTCAGCTCCACTTCGATCCCAGGCAGACTGATGGAGTGGCTGATGTGGGGATTGATTAATAAAGAATTAAAAGAGAATAACACCAGTAAATGAAAGTGAAGGCCTTGATGTCTATCCACAGGTTAAAGGCAGCAGCAGCTTGGTGTGGAGGCAGTGGCTCAGTATGAAGTGTTTTCCTTGGAGGATGAATGAGTAAGAAACCAGAGCAAGAGCAGCCCTGCAGGGCACAGGACTTTGTGCCACCCAGCTGGATGTCGCTGTGGGATGTGAGGTCACTGCTCCACCCTGGCTGTGCTCCTGCAGGTAGGGCTTGGGTGGGGATCTTGGGCTGATGTCCACCTCCCTGCAGTTAAATCCATGGCCCTCCCAAACCCCATCATCTCCATCCCACCCAGCTGAAGCACAGCACTGAGCACTGCAGAATCATAGAGTGGCTTGAGCTGGAATGGACCACAACCAGTCCAGGACCTTAAAGATCACAGCACGTCAGGGGTTGGAAGGGACACAAAGAGATCATCAATTCCAACCCCCCTGCCAGAGCAGGGGAATCATGTCTAGTTCCAAACTCCCCTTGCCATAGGCAGGACACCTTCCACTAGCCCAGGTTGCTCCAAGCCTCATCACAGCCTGCTCCTAAACACATCCAGGGATGAGGCATCCACAACTTCTTTGGGCAACTAGTTCCAGTCTCTCAGCACCCTCATAGTAATGAACTTCTTCCTAATGTCCAATCTAAATCTCCTCTGCTCTAATTTCAAACCACTGCCCCTTGTCCTGTCACCACAGGCCCCTATAAAAAGTCTCTCCTCAACCTTCCTGTAGCCCCACTTCAGGTACTGGAAGGTTGCTATAAGGCCTCTATGGAGCCTTCTCTTCTCCAGGCTAAACAGACTCTCCAGTGAGGACAGCCTGAGGGAGGAGAAGTACTCCAGCCTTCTCATCATCTTTCTGATCCTCCTCTGGACCCTCTCCAAGAGACACATGTCCCTTTTGTCTTGGGGGTTCCAGAACTCCATCCATCATCCCAGCAGAGCTGTGTCCTCCTGGCTACACACAGACCCAGCACAGACCTGTGCTGAGGTGACCAGGGGACAGAAAACACCAGGGAGAGTTTTTTTGTCCTACTCACCCCAATGTTGTGTATTCCCCCACGCTCTTCTGGCCTCCTCCCAGCCAGCAGGAGGGGTATCAGCACCCGGGCAGGATGCAGCCCGTGTTGGCTGCAGCTCTTGCCTCTTATTTCCAGTTGCCATAGGAACAGACAAAGGCCTTTAAAGCATCGCAGTGGGGTGCACGTCTAGGTCATGCTGTGGAGCAGGCAACCATTTTATAGCGATAATAAATTCAGGGAATTGGGAATTTGGCCGAAGGAGCACGCCAGAAAGGGACTTGAAAAGGCAGGATGGAGATAAATGAACAAAAATAATTTTATGACAAATGCCCAAACGCTGCGCTAGACCTCGCTGAAATCCTCCTCCCGAGTTCAAGCGGAACAGTCCGGGAGTAGGGATTGTAAGGAATGATTTGTCCCTCAAGTACGGAGATAGAAAGGCAAAGGCAGCACCTGAAGGTGTTTAGAGACTATTTGCTTTCAAAAGCCTTCATTATCTCCTGTCCCCTCAACGTCTGCTTGTGAATTACTGCTGGCTAAAGATTTACCATCCCTCCATTTGCATGACAGGAACCGGAGAGGCACCAAATGACTGGAGATGAGAGCTGGCCAAGCAGAGACAACCCTCTGAAGGTCACTGGGAATGTCTGTACAGGGGAATGGAGGTTGCTGGCTTGGGGGATGTGCTGGTTTGAGAATAATTGGAATATTTTACTGAGAGAAATCAAATCCTTAGCTGTGAGTCCTGTGTGCAGTTCTGGAGCCCCCAGCACAGGAGGGACATTGAAGTTTTGGAGCGGATCCAGAGGAGGCCACAAAGATGCTCAGAGGGCTGCAGCAGCTCTGCTATGAGGGCAGGCTGAGAGAGTTGGGGCTGTGCAGCCTGGAGAAGAGAAGGCTTCCAGGAGACCTTAGAGTAGCTTTCCAGGATCTGAAGGGGGCTACAGGAAGGCTGGGGAGGGACTAGTGACAAGGTCTTGTAATGACAGGACAAGGGGAATGGGTTTGAAGTGGTAGAGGGGAGATTGAAAGTGGATGTTAAGAGGAAGTTGTTTGCAGTGAGGGTGGTGAGACACTGGCACAGGTTGCCCAGGGAGGTTGTGGCTGCTCCCTCCCTGGAGGTGTTCAAGGCCAGGATGGAGGAGAACTTGAATGAGCTGTGCTAGTGGGAGGTGTCCCTGCCTCTGGCAGGGCGTTGGAACTGGATGATCCTTGAGGTCCCTTCCAAACTTTTACCATTCTATGAAAGAGGGGGAAGGGGGGAGGAGGTTTGGGTTGGGAGCCCCCTGGCAGTCTGATTGTTTTGGGAGGGGTTTTGTGTTTTTGGATCAATTTAACTTATATACACAATATATAGTTACATACATATGCTTGTAAATTGTGCTAAGCTGTAACTACAGCTTCACTCCTTAACTTCCAACTGGCTGAGCCTAGTCTGGGTGATTTCATTGTGGGGGGTGCAGGTAACTCCCAAACCATCACAGTGGTGATATGCAGATCCATGATCATAGAATGGTAGAATCAGCCAGGGTTGGAAAGGACCACAAGGATCACCCAGTTCCAACCCCCCTGCCATGCCCAGGGACACCTCACACTAGATCAGGTTGCCCACAGCCTCATCCAGCCTGGCCTTAAACACCTCAAGGGATGAGGCTTCCACCACCTCCCTGGGAAATTCCTTCCAGGCTCTCACCACCCTCATGCTGAAGAACTTCTTCCTAAATCCAGGCTGAATCTCCCCATTTCCAGCTTTGTTCCATTCCCCCCACTCCTGTCACTACCTGACAGCATAAAAAATCCCTCCCCAGCTTTCTTGTAGCCCCCTTCAGATACTGTAAAGCTGCAATAAGGTCACTTGGGAGCCTTCTCCTCTCCAAACTCCATAGCCCCAACTCCCTCAGTCTCTCCTCATAGAAGAGCAGCTCCAGCCCTCTGCTCATCCTCTTGGCCCTTCTCTGGACACCTTCCAGCATCTCCATAGCCCTTTTGTCCCAGGGGCTCCACAACTGGTCTCAGTACTTCAGGTGGGGCCTCACCAGTGCAGAGTAGAGAGGGAGGATGATGACCCACAAAGGTGTCTCAAAGCAGTGAAGGGTTGGGGGTCTACAAACTCCCCTGGAATCTTTGTGAGCTCCTAGGTCAGCTGGTGTTGGCAGAGGGTTGATTTTTCAGAGCTTACATCTATCTATTCATGCTGGGCTAACCTCCTCCTGCATGGTGGAGTGGAGATGGTCTCCTGCCCAGTTGCTGAGGACATCAACCCAAGATGCTGCTCAGGTGCTCCTCACCAACACAGCAAACTCCCTTCCTTTGCTGCCAGACCTGTGCCATACAGCATTTTCCTGACTCTTTTTCCTATCTGCTGAAGCAGAAGCAAACTCTGCGACAACCAAGGCTGTCCTGAGGGAGTCCCTCTGTGTTAACACCAGCTTTAACCCATCAAGCTTCTGCAGCTAGAGCCTGGCCTCAGGAAAACACATGGGCATTGGGTGTGGGAGGTGGTGGCAGATCACTGATCACAGCTGGCTCCTATTGCAGCAGTGTCCTCAAACACCCTGATGGGTTTGGGGGGCTCACAAATGTGTGAAATTGGGCATGGCAGGTAATCCTTGTGCATTCCCAGCCCTCAGAGCACTAGCAAAGAGGGCAGGGCAGTGGGGGGGATACAGACCCTCAGCAAGGTGCAGCAAGCTGAGTGATGCCCACACAGATATCCCCCTTCCCAGTCCATGCTCTGGCCTCTCTCTAGTTGTGCTGGGATTTGAAGCACAATTTATCTCACTGTGTCCTGTTGGCTTCAGGAAGCAGAATTTCTCATGCTGATTTAATCACCTCATTATGTTGAACAAGTTAGAGTTATTTTGAGGATGGCTAATAGGTGCCAATTTATACCCCTTGGCAGAGCAGGGCTTGTGCTCAGCCTTAGCACTTGGGTTTTTTGGCCAGACAAAGAAAGCTTCAAGCTGGTGCTTTTTAGGGTAGACAAGGCTCACCTGGGACCTGGGACATCTGGTACTGGTGCTTTGCAAACACTTTCTTTGATGTCAGCTTATGTCTAGTTTGGTTGAACAAGGAGATGGTAGGAACTTGGAAATTACTGAGCTGGGATGTGGCCAGGAACAAAGAAATCTCAACAGCTTGGTCCCTGCTGCCTGCTCCTTGGGCAGGGAACCAGCCATGGGGTCTGCACCTTCCTGAAGCTGAGGTTGAGTGCTGCCTTGTGCCCCTCTCAGAGACCAAACCTCTGCTGTGCTCCAGCAGAGGAATGACAAAGTCCTGGTCCTTCCATCACCCTATCCACAGAAAAGTCCCTGGCTACAGGACACCTTCCCCCGTGCTGGCTCAAGGCATCTCCTCTCTTTTCAGAGGACAGAATGATGATGGAGAGAAGGGGATGAAGGCTTAGAGTGTTTAATGAAGAGTATGAAGCTCAAGT
The DNA here is from genome assembly GCA_013396675.1 of Eubucco bourcierii. NCBI lineage: Eukaryota > Metazoa > Chordata > Aves > Piciformes > Ramphastidae > Eubucco > Eubucco bourcierii. Next base: position 84,722 of record VWZE01003987.1, read on the forward strand.
GCTCAGGTTTAGTTTTGGAGGCATGGCAGGGGACTGATGGCAAGCACCAGGCAAGTACATCTTGATGTGGTCCCACCTGCAGGCAACAGTCTTCAAATGGGGACTTCAAAATGGTAATGCCTGTGCTGCTTCTGGTAGCCTGTGGGCACATGGTGCTCCCATGGGGATGGGTGGCCTTTTCCCTCTTGTAGTTCCAAAATAAGGAATGTATGGCACAGTGCTCAGGGTAGGCACTGGCATAAGCTGCCCAGGGAGGTGGTTGAGTCACCCACCCTGGGTGAGTTTAAGGATGGTTTGGATGTGGTGCTTAGGGCTATGGTTTAAGGTGAATCTTGGAGAGTAGGGTCCTAGATTGGACTTGGTGATCCTGAGGGGCTTTGCCAACCTGGATTGTTCTGTGTAGCCTGTACCAGCCATGTACAGCAGATGGTCATGCCCTGGAGCCAGCCTGGCACATGGGTGCCCCTCCCAGAGAAGATGGTGGCATCTATAACATTGCTTTCTCTGACAAAGGCTTGGAGGGACCCCCTGGGCTGACAGGCCCAGGGTTTGCCTCTCCTTCAGACCCAGCACTCTGCCAAGACTCTTTGGTATCACCCCAAAGCCATCAGCTGTTGGAGCATTCAGAGTGGAGGTGGCACCACAGGGCTGTGCTGACCAGATGTGGCAGTCCCCTGACAGAGTGAGAGGTGCCAGTTCCATGCATGGAGGACCGATGCCAACACACAGGGCTGAGCAACACATTGGTAAGGAAATAGAAACCAGCTCAGCCTGCAAAGCAGATGTGATCAGGTAGTGCCAGCCTCGGGGTGCCCCAGCTGCTCAGTGATGGTAGATGCTCCTTTGCGGCTCCTACCTCTTCCAAGCAGCTGCTGCCAGCTATTCCCAACCAACCAAACCCACAGAGGGTTTCGGGCAGCTCACATCCAAGCCCTTTCCTTGGGATGGCAACAGGGCAGGGAAATGTTTGCTCTGTTCCAGGTTTTGCTTTGCTCCAGAAAGCTGCTACAGCTGCCACTATTTTGAGGTCCCTTTCCTTCCCTGCCATCCCCAGAGGCTCCTTGCTGAGCAGTGGAATAGAAACCAACAGATTATTGCTACATCTTGCTGAGCCTCTCTCTCTCTCCTCTGAAAGGAAGATGGGGAGTGGGGGTGTGCCTTGGAAGCCAGTCAGAGCCACCAAGGATTGGGATTTTTGGGTTTTCCTCTCTTCCCAGGATGCTGCCGCAGCCAGGGGGAAGCTGCACTGCCACATCCCTGCCTGTCCTCTGGCCCGCCCCAGGCCCTGCTAAAATCCAGACTCATCTCCTCAGACATGGAGTAGCCTTCCAGTATCTGAAGGGGGCTCCAGGAAGGCTGGGGAGGGACTATTGACAAGGGCTTGCAATGACAGGACAAGGGGCAATAGAATCATAGAATCATAGAATGGTAAGGTTGGAAGGGACCTCAAGGATCATCTAGTTCCAACCCCCTGCCATAGGCAGGGACACCTCCCACTNCTGTACTAGTGGGAGGTGTCCCTGCCTATGGCAGGGGCTTGGAACTGGATGATCCTTGAGGTCCTTTCCAACTTTACCATTCTATGATTCTGGGTCCCCATCAGCTCCAACATGCCTGTGTTTCTTCAGGAGCAGTGTAAGAGACCACAGGAGGTAGATGTAGAGGCATGGGAGGTCCCTGCTGCTCCTCAGTGCTGGGAAATTGTCAGGTGGTGGCATGGGCACACATTTTGGGACAAGATCCTGGCGTGGGCACTGCCAGGAGGCTTTGTGAACACAGCTCCTCTCCAGGCTCCTCACAGCACCCAAACAGCAACGGCAGCAGCTTGGGTGTCCACATCTCCTTTCAAGGTGGGATGGGTTAGTAGATGAGGCACTGCTGTGGGGCTGGCACACATCTGCTGCCCCTCTCACCTGGTGTGCTGGTTTGAGGCTAATTGGAATATTTTAGTGGAGAAAATTATATTATAGGCTGTGAAAGGAAAACAATGGTGATGTCTGCTTCACTCAGAGGCTTGCTGAGATGGATAAGGAAAGAATACAAAACAAAGATAAGACCCTCGGGCTTGCAGACATCCTGGGGCTGTCTAGCAACTTCTTGCCTTCTCCTCTCTGCTGGGTGACCTCACTAACCATTTCCCTTCTAACCCCCCTTACTGATCCTCCAAACTCACCTGACACGTAAGGCAAACCTTGGGGTAAGGTACAGGGGTGGGGAGAAGGTGGAAGGGTGGTTGGGAGCCCCTCCTGGGGTCTCTGATTTCTGGGAGGGGAGTTGTGTTTCTGTATTCCCTTTAACTTGTCTATGTCTGTAACTATTCCTGTCTGTTGTGTCTACCTCTGCTTGTACATTGTGCTGAGCTGCAAACAGAGCTTCAGTGCTTAACTTCCAGCTGGCTGAGTCTAGTCTGGGTCATTTTACAAAGTGTTGGGGGTGGGGAACTCCCAAACCATCACAGCTGGGCTGGTTTGTAGAACACCTGTCTGGAGGAACCCTGTTAAGGCTTTCCTATAAAACCTGCATATTCTACCCATGTCACACTTGGGAGGGGATGGATGGGTGGCAGATGCAGGGACCCCATCTCCATGGACCCCATATTATCTCCTGAAAGTGGGAGTTTCGAATCAAAGCAGAACATCAAACTCCACACCATTTCTTTTTTGATACCCCTGGCTCTCCCAAATGCTTATTTTGTTTCCTTGGCCCACGTAGGGAAAGCTGTGGAACAAGTTTGTTTCCAGAAATATGGTGTTTGGGATTTTGAACAACCCTGGGCAGCTCTTGCCATGGGTAGCTTAAAGGGTTTTTTTTAATCCATTAAAGCTCAGCAACAGGCCAAGGGTTGCACAGTGGGTGACACCCAGCAGAGCTGCTGCCACTGTCCCACCATGAACCATGGCCATGTGTTCACCTCAAATGCTGGGTTCAGTTTTGGGCTCCCCACTACACAAAGGAGGTGCTGGAGCAGGTCCAGAGAAGGGCAACAAAGCTGGTGAACGATCTGGAGAAAAGGTCTGGTGAGGAGCAGCTGAGGGGAACTGAAGGAGTCTAATCTGCAGGAGGCTGAGGGGAGACCTCATTGCTCTCTACAACTCCCTGAAGGGAGGTTGGAACCTGGTGGGGGTGGTTTCTTCTTTCTAGCATCAATGGTAGAATGAGGCAAAATGGTAGAATTGCCTCAAGACAATTAAGAAATGGCCTTAAGCTGCCCCAAAGGAAGTTTAGGTTGGATATTAAAAAGAATTTCATTGCTGCAAGAGTGGCCAGGCACTAGAACAGGCTGCCCAGGGATGGTGACTCCAAGAAATGGTTAGACACAGCACTGTGGGGCATGGTTAAGTGAGCATGGTGGTGTTGGGTCAACAATTGGACTCCATGATCCTAGAGGTCTTTTTCCAGCTGACACCATTCTATGATTCCATCCCCTGGCATCCTCTGACCCTTCCTGGGGTGGAAGGAGCTTTACAGCTGAAGACTTTGGAGCAGATTGATTTCAGTCACTCATTTTAATCACAGTTTAACTGAGCCAAGCAGAAGGCTGAGTTTAAAGGATCAACTTTCATCTCCATTCTCATTTGTACATTTCATTTATTGGCTGAACTCAATCCTCCTTGGTTGATGACCACTAATCCACAGAGTTTTGTCTTTTTCTTTCTCTCTCTTTCTTTCTTTCTCTCTCTATCTCTTTCTCTCTCTCTCTCTTTCTCTCTCTCTCTCT
>VWZE01003991.1:19562-31966 GCA_013396675.1 Eubucco bourcierii
AAGGGGAATGGGTTTGAAGTGGCAGAGGGGAGATTGAAAGTGGATGTTAGGAGGAAGTTGTTTGCAGTGAGGGTGGTGAGACACTGGCACAGGTTGCCCAGGGAGGTTGTGGATCACAGAAGCACAGAATGTGATCAATGATCTTTGATCAGATTCTGTGCTTCTGTGCTCCACCATCTCCCTGGAGGTGTTCAGGACCAGGTTGGATAAGACCTTGAGTGACCTGTACTAGTGGGAGGTGTCCCTGCCTATGGCAGGGGGTTGGAAGTGGATGTGCTTTGAGGTCCCTTCCAACCTAAACCATTTTATGGACATTGCAGTCCTGGGCAAGCTGCTGTGGGTGCCCCTGTTTTAGCAGGGGGTCAGACTAGATGATGTCCACAGGTCCCCTCCAAACCCTACTGTGGTGGGACTCTAGGATTCCATGTTGCATAAAGCACAGTGAACCCAAGGAGCCAAGGAAGGCCCTCTCAAAGCTTATCTTGTCCAACCCTCCTGCAGTAAGCAGGCACCTCTGGTTTCTCAGGGCCTCCCCCCCCCCAAAAAAAAAAGAAATGCCAGGGAGACTCTCAGCTTTCATGAATCCTCTCTCTGTCATTTTCTCTGCTCCCTTATTTAAAGCAAAAGCAGAAGGGTTTCTTTACTTTGCTTCCATCCCCAGAGGGGGAAGCAATCCTGTGACTTTCAGACATGGATCAGGAACTCAGCAGCAAACAGCAGAAGCCCAGGACCAGGGAAACACTTTGTTAGACCTTAAGTAACACTCCCCACAGGGTTAGGATTGTAGGATTCACCTCTGTCCTCTGGGCTGTTCTTTTAGAGGAACAAGGTTTGGTAGGCTTTCGAGTTCTCATTTTCTCCTTCTTCATCCGAGCTGACATTAATGTGCTGAGAGCAGGGGAAATTGTTGCTCCCTCCACACACAGAGCCTGCAGCATGGTCACAGTGGTGTGAAAGATGTATCACACTAATGGAGTTTTCTTGTTGGTGTGTGGGTTTGGGTTTTTTGGGATGGAGTAAATCCAGGGTAGGGCTGAATGTGATTTCTAATCCATTAGTCACCTCTTGGCCCTCTTGGAACATGCCCCAGTGATGTTCTCTGTCTTCCATATCCATTAACCCTCACTTCCAGCTGAAGCCACTACTGGTTTGGCTGGTTTGTTGTTGGTTTTTTTTCTTTAGGTACAATTCAGCTTTGGATCAGCACTTGGCCAGATTTTTGGTGATTCTGGAGACTGTTCCAAATGGAGCAACACCTCATGGAGCGATGCAAAAGGGCTTTGTAGACAGGATCATAGAATCATAGAATGGTAAGGTTGGAAGGGACCTCAAGGATCAGCCAGTTCCAACCCCCTGCCATAGGCAGGGACACCTCCCACTAGTACAGCTCACTCAAGGCCTCATCCAACCTGGCCTTGAACACCTCCAGGGAGGGAGCAGCCACAACCTCCCTGGGCAACCTGTGCCAGTGTCTCACCACCCTCACTGCAAACAACTTCCTCCTGACATCCACTTTCAATCTCCCCTCTGCCAGTTCAAACCCATTGCCCCTTGTCCTGGCATTGCCAGACCTTGTCAACAGTCCCTCCCCAGCCTTCCTGTAGCCCCTTTCAGATACTGGAAGGCCACTCCAAGGTCTCCTGTCAGTCTTCTCTTCTGCAGGCTGAAAAGCCTCAACTCTCTCAGCCTGTCCTCATAGCAGAGCTGCTGCAGCCCTCTGATCACCTTCGTGGCCTCCCCTGGACCCCCTCCAACACTTCCATGTCCTTCCTGTGCTGGGGGCTCCAGAACTGCACACAGGACTGCAGGTGGGGCCTGAGGAGAGCAGAGCAAAAGGGGACAATCCTCTCCCTTGCCCAGCTTCTGCTGGAGCCCAGTCTGAAATGCATGCACCCAGCTGCCTCGTGCAGGTTTTGTTTTGCAGGACCTGATTCTTCCCTGCTGCTGGTTTGCAGTAAGAATTGAGAGCCCTTCATCAACCCTCACACAGACAGAAGCCAACCACCTCACAGCAAATGCCATCCCAGCAAAATAAAGATCACAGCTCATGGTCCATGGTGAGATTCTCAAAGATTGACATTGTGTTTGATAATGCTTAGGGGGGGAAAAAAATGAGGTCCCTTTCATGCTTGCAACTCAGTGCAGCAGCCTCTGAGTTATACCCCAGCAGCACTATGTCACTTAAATCATGGGTTTTAAGAGGCTGCTGATCAACCTCAGAAGCTCATACACCTCCCTTCCTTTGCTTGTGAAGCATCTGAGCTCCTCATAATCTCTGACAGATTTAAGGTAATAACATGGCTTGCTATGAATTGTCCCTGGTTTACAGTGAAAAATAGGAGAAACTGTGAAACTAAGAGCCTAATTTTTCAGCTGTGATAGAGGTCACCCAGCACCACCTCCTCACACAACAGCTCTTGGCAAACTGTTACAGCTGCTCTCACACTGCAGAGCCCTGCTCAGCTATCTCCCAACCACTCAGGGAGATGCTGCACCTCCCCAACCACTGAGGGAGATGCTCCCCCTCCCCAACCACCACCCCACCTCATCCAGACACCCTGCCCCAGACCTAAACCACTGTGGGTTTGGATTCTTCCTTACTGGTTGATCTCTTTCTATAATCCATGGCCATAACTTCTTGCACTGGATATGAAAAAGGGATATTTCCTCTCTGTAAAGAACTTCTTAAACCAACCCAAATACACTCATTCTGGTGGTAGTGCTACAGGGCATATATTGATCACATTCTGTGCTCCACAACCTCCCTGGGTAACCTGTGCCAGTGTCTCACCACCTTCACTGCAAACAACTTCTTCCTAACATCCAGTCTAAATCTCCCCTCTGCCACTTCAAACCCATTCCCCTTGTCCTGGCATTCCCAGACCTTGTCAATAGTCCCTCCCCAGCCTTCCTGGAGCCCCCTTCAGATCCTGCAAGGCTACTCCAAGGTCTCCTGGAAGCCTTCTCTTCTGCAGGCTGCAGAGCCCCAACTCTCTCAGCCTGTCCTCACAGCAGAGCTGCTGCAGCCCTCTGAGCATCTTGGTGGCCTCCTCTGGACTCACCTCATCTCCAAGAATTCTTTTAGCTTAGAGTCACAGAATCATAGAATGGTAAGGTTGGAAGGNAACACCTCCAGGCAGGGAGCAGCCACAACCTCCCTGGGCAACCTGTGCCAGTGTCTCTCCACCCTCACTGCAAACAACTTCCTCCTAACATCCACTTTCAATCTCCCCTCTGCCACTTCAAACCCATTCCCCTTGTCCTGGCATTCCCAGACCTTGTCAATAGTCCCTCCCCAGCCTTCCTGGAGCCCCCTTCAGATCCTGCAAGGCTACTCCAAGGTCTCCTGGAAGCCTTCTCTTCTGCAGGCTGCAGAACCCCAACTCTCTCAGCCTGTCCTCATAGCAGAGCTGCTGCAGCCCTCTCAGCATCTTGGTGGCCTCCTCTGGACCTGCTCCTGCTAACGAAGCAGAGAGGTGAGTCCTCCTCTCTGGTGGACTTTGGGAAGACAAGATGAGCAGCCTGCTCTGGGGGCAGAGCAGGAGGAAAGAGATGAATTCTCTCAGTGCAGAGCTTTGATGTGCTAAGTTATTTTAGATTTCTTCTCACATTGCTGTGATTTACACCACTGAATGAACTCGTTGATCTCAGCCTATACAAAAAAAGACCCTGGAGGCTCCAGGTGGATCAGAGGTTTTATTTATTACATGCTACACAAATGCAAACCCAGAATCAATTCCTGCATAAAAGAAGAAAAAGAAGGAGGTAAAAAAAAATAATAAGAAGAAGGCAGGCAGCTCTTTGCAAACCTGAGAACTGTTTTAAAAGAAGCTAAATAGCCTCAGTGGAGCTGCCAGGCAGCTGGGATTCCCTGCTGATTGTCTCTTTGCAAAGGTCTTTTATTGCCCAGAACAATAGATCAGGGGAGGAAAAAGGAAGAAAAAAAACAAACAAAAACAAACCAAACAAAACCCAAAAAAAAAACACCACAAAAAAACCCACCAATAAAAACTCCAAATATGAAAAAAGAAAATTATTTAAAAAAAAAAAGAAGATATTTATCCTTTCTCAGGATCTACAGTAACCATAGAATCATAGAATCATACAATCAACCAACCAGCTTGGAAGAGACCTCCAAGCTCACCCAGCCCTTGTCCAATCTGGCCTTGAACACCTCCAGGGAGAGAGCAGCCACAACCTCCCTGGGCAACCTGTGCCAGTGTCTCACCACCCTCACTGCAAACAACTTCCTCCTAACATCCACTTTCAATCTCTCCTCTGCCACTTTAAACCCATTGCAGAAAACAGAATCATAGAATCAACCAAGTTGGAAGAGGCCTCCAAAATTACCCAGCCCAACCTATCACCCAGCTGAGGGAGCTAGGGCTGGTCAGCATGCAGAAAAGGAGGTGGAGGGGAGACCTCATTGCTCTCTACAGCTCCCTGACAGGAGGTTGGAGCTAGGTGGGAGCTGGTCTCTTCTCCTTACTAAAAAGCAGCAGCACAATAATCATAGAATCATAGAATCAAGCAGGTTGGAAGAGGCCTCCAAGCTCACCCAGCCCAACCTAGCACCCAGCCTTAGCCAATCAACCAGACCATGGCACTAAGCACTCAGCACTGGTGAGGCCACATCTCCACTACTGGGTTCAATTTTAGGTGCCTCACTCTGAAAGGGACTTCGGAGTGTGTGCAGAGAATGAAGCTTATGAAAGGTCTGGAGAAAAAGTCTGGTGAGAAGCAGCTGAAGGAGCTGGGGTTGTTCAGTATGGAGAAAAGGAGGTGGAGAGGAGACCTCATTGCTCTCTACAACTCCCTGACAGGAGGTTGGAGCTAGGTGGGGGCTGGTCTCTTCTCCTTACTAAAAAGCAACAGGACCAGAATCATAGAATCACAGAAACAAGCAGGTTGGGAAAGACCTCGAAGCTCACCCAGCCCAACCTAGCACCCAGCCCCAGCCAATCAACCAGATCATGGCACTAAGGGCCTTAGAATCATAGAATCAAAGAATCAAACAGATTGGAAGAGACCTCCAAGCTCACCCAGCCCAACCTAGCACCCAGCCCCAGCCAATCAACCAGATCATGGCACTAAGGGCCTTAGAATCATAGAATCAAAGAATCAAACAGATTGGAAGAGACCTCCAAGCTCACCCAGCCCAACCTAGCACCCAGCCCCAGCCAATCAACCAGACCATGGCACTAAGTGCCCCATGCAGGCTTTGCTTCAACACCTCCACGCATGGGGACTCCACCACCTCCCTGGGCAGCCCATTCCAATGCCAATCACTCTCTCTCTGAGGAACACTCTCTCTGTGAAGAACAACCCATCTGTCTGCTAGATCTTCATGCCCACAAGTTTCCTCTGCTTATGCTGTTGGATCAGTCTCGGCGCACCCAAGTCCAGAGCCTCAAAGGTGTGAGGTGCTTTTGAGTAACTGAGAGGAGCACAGACTTACAGGATGGTGTGAGTTGGAAAGGACCACTGCACATCACCTTGTTCAACTTCCCTGCTGAAGCAGGGGCACCCACAGCAGCTTGCCCTGGATCACAGTCTCCAGGTGGCTCCAGAATCTCTCCAGAGAAGGAGATTCCACAACCTCTCTGGGCAGTCTGCTCCAGGGCTTCAGCAGCCTCACACCAAAGATGTTTGTCCTCACGTTTAGATGGAAACTCCTGGGTTCCGCTCTGTGCCCTTTACTCCTTGCCCACTGACACACTGGGTACCACTGAAATAAATTTGTAGCCAGCTGGGTTTGGGCTCTTTTGCCAGGCACCCAGGGACAGAACAAGAGTTGATGAAAAGGGTTGATGAAAAGCTCAACATGAGCCTGCAGTGTGCACATGCAGCCCAGACAGCAACCGAGTCCTGGGCTGCAGCAAGAGCAGTGTGGGCAGCAGGGCAAGGGAGGGGATTCTGCCACTTTACTCTGCTCTTGTCAGACCCCACCTGGAGTCCTGTGTGCAGTTCTGGAGCCCCCAGCACAGGAAGGACATGGAAGTGTTGGAGCCAGTCCACAGGAGGCCACCAAGATGCTGAGAGGGCTGCAGCAGCTCTGCTGTGAGGACAGGCTGAGAGAGTTTGGGCTCTGCAGCCTGCAGAAGAGAAGGCTTTGAGGGGACCTGATAGTAGCCTTCCAGGTTCTGAAGGGGCCCTACAGGAAGGCTGGGGAGGGACTATTGACAAGGTCTGGGAATGCCAGGACAAGGGGCAATGGGTTTGAACTGGTAGAGGGGAGATTTAGACTGGATGTTAGGAGGAAGTTGTTTGCAGTGAGGGTGGTGAGACACTGGCACAGGTTGCCCAGGGAGGTTGTGGTTGCTCCCTCCCTGCAGGTGTTCAAGGCCAGGTTGGAGGAGGCCTTGAGTAACCTGTACTAGTGGGAGGTGTCCCTGCCTATGGCAGGGGATTGGAACTGGATGATCCTTGAGGTCCCTTCCAACCTTACCATTCTATGATTCTATGATTCTATGACTTCTTCCAGTAGTTCCTAGTTGCTCTCAAACTGGGGCACCCAGAACTGTACTCAGCACTCCAGTTGTGGCCTCACTAGAGCAGAGCAGAGGTGGAGGAGAACCTCCTGCAACCTGCTGGCCACACTCTTCTTTATGCACCCTAAACCCCACACTTATCAACTACACAAAGACTTCAGAGATATTCCCAACTACTTCTCCTCAGCTCATCCCTCCCTGCCACCATCAGAGGAAAATGGAAGCAGGACAGAATGCCTCACAGACCCAGGCACTGAGGAAGAGGGACCAGTGAAGTAAGATAAGAAAGTAATTGTGCAGCCATCACCGAAGCAGGGGGTATTTTGGCCTTGAAGATTGGCAGAGGTTAATTAAACAAGAACATTACAACTGATTCCATTAAACTGGTACAAATCCCATTTTGAAGACTCATTTTTCATTCTAAAACTAAGGGGTTTAATTTAGTCTAAGGAATAGTGTGCAGGTAACCCAGGATGGTAACCATGCAGCCCCTAAATGGATACCTGCATGTGAAGGTGTCCATCACACATGGCTTATGAGGAGAGGCTGAGGGACCTGGGGCTGCTTAGTCTGGAAACAGAAGACTGAGAGGGGATTTAAGAAATGTTTCTAAATCTCTGAGGCTGGGGGTCAGGAGGAGGGGGCACAGGCTCTGCTCACTGCTGCCTGGGATAGGCCAAGGAGCAATGGATGGAAGCTGCAGCACAGGAGGTTGCAGCTCAACACAAGGGGCAACTTCTTTGCTGGAAGGCTCCCAGAGCCCTGGCACAGGCTGCCCAGAGAGGTTGTGGAGTCTCCTTGTCTGGAGCCTTTGCAGGCCTGTCTGGATGTGTTCCTGTGTGCCCTGAGCTGGATTGTCTGGTCCTGCTCTGGTAGGGGGGTTGGACTGGATGATCTCTTTGGGTGCCTTCTAACCCCTGACATCCCATGAGCCTGTGATCTTGCCTAGCAGGGTGGACTCAATGATCAGTTTGGGTCCCTTACCAACCCCTAACATCCTCTGATCCTGTGCTTTCTTTGGGTCCCTTCCAATCTCTAACATCCTGTGACCCTGTGATCTGGATGTGTTCCTGTGTGCCTTGAGCTAGATTGTGTGGTCCTGCTCTGGCAGGGGGTTTGGACTAGATGAGCTCTTTGTGTCCCTTCCAACCCTTGACATCCTGTGAGCCTGTGATCTTAGAAACACAGATTCAGAAAATTGTTTTGATTAGAGGAGACCTTTAAGATAATGAAGCCAAATCCTTAACCCAGCACTGCCAAGTCCAACACTAAACCATGTCCTTCAGCACCACATTGACACAGCTTTTAAATCACTCCAGGGATGGGGACTTCACCAGCAGCCTGGCTCTGGCCTTGACAACTCTTTTGGGGAAGAAAATGTTCCTCATGTCCAACCTAAGTCTCCCCTGATGAAACTTGAGGACATTTTCTCTTATCCTATCACCTGTTACTAAGGAGACCAACACCCACCTGGCTCCAACCTCTTTTCAGGGAGTTGTAGAGAACCAGAAGGTCTCCCCACAGCCTCTTTTTCTCCAGCCTAACCAGCCCCAATTCCTTCAGCTGCTCCTCACCAGCCCTATTCTCCAGACCCTTCAGCAGTTTCATTGCCCTTCCCTGGACCAGCTCCAGCACCTCAATATCCTTCTTACAGTTAAGTGCCCAATATTTGAGGTGCAGTCCTATTCACTGTCAGTGGAGCACTAACAGAGAGTTCTTCCTGAGCTTCAGGTCGTTTTTGAACATTTAACTATTCTGATAAAAAGTGGTTTTGAACAAGTTTTGAGATTTCAGCATTCCTTTTAAACTGCACTGGAGTGGGAGGCATTTCACAAACTGCTTTTGTCCTTGGAAAGTTGTTTCAAGCCCTGAAGCTCTGAAGCTTTTGAGCTGCTGAGGCTTCTGTGCTCGAAGACACCCCCTAACCCCTGAAGAGACCTCAAAAAAACCTTAACAAAAGCCTGAAATTGGGAACCCTTCAGAAGATCCTTGGCTTTCAGTGGGCTCAAATATTTAACATTCCATTGAAGATTGGAGCATTAAATGGGATTTTTTTCCCCCACCCCTTCTCTCTTCTGCTCCTTACAACACCAACTTGCTCAATATCTGCCCTCCAATAATAATTTTTTTTTTTTGGAGTGCAGGTGAAGCTTTTTTTTTTTTTTGCTTTTTTTTTTTTTTTTTCCATTAGTCAAAGAAATGAAAGTCTTCAATTTCTTAGATTTTAGGGGGGGAAAAAAAAATATAAAGCCTGATTCTAAGGGGTTCCTGCGGGGTCAAATTCACACCGTGTTCTTGCTCCAACAAAATGCTTCAAGGGGCCATTTTCAGCAGAGCTGGAGTGGCTTTTTAGGCACAAGCCACTCTTCAAATATCTTGGTTGTAATTGTTTCTGCCTCTACATTTCTGTGGAGCAGCTCTTCAATTTCCTCATTTAAAAGCAACATTTTGTGTGGGTGTGAGTGCGGAGCAAATGTTCGCCTCCGTCCTGCTTCTTTTCCCGAGCTCGGAATGGGGCAAGAGGTACATTGTGGCAGCTCTAATGGTTCCTCAAAGGTCACCTTTTATTCTGCAGCTGACATGAAAAGATTTCTCTCTCCCTGGAGATGCAGAAGCTAAACTTGCCAATGGGTTGACAATAAGGAGAACTTTTTCATCTCATTAGAGAGTGGCTGAAGAGGGTCGCTTCTATTTCATCACATAGCGGAGTGCATCTCGTCCAAGAGAGCTGTCCCAGTCCTACCTGCACTCCTTGAATGTTACAGTCTCACAGTATCACCAGTGTTGGAAGAGACCTCAAAGATCATCAAGTCCAACCCAACACCACAGCCCTCAAGACCAGACCAAGGCACCAAGTGCCACGTCCAAACCTGCCTTGAACACCTCCAGGGACGCTGACTCCACCACCTCCCTGGGCAGCCCATTCCAGCAGTCAATGACTCTCTCAGGCATGAACATTCTCCTCACATCCAGCCTAAACTTCCCCTGGCACAGCTTGAGAATGTTGTGTATGAGCCTTGATTTGTGGTTTACAGTCACAGAATTATAGAATTTAGCAGGTTGAAAGAGACCTCCAAGCTCACCCAGCCCAACCTAGCACCCAACCCCAGTCAATCAACCAGAGCATGGCACTAAGTGCCCCAGCCAGGCTTTGCTTCAACACCTCCAGGGATGGGGACTCCACCACCTCCCTGAGCAGCCCATTCCAATGCCAATCACTCTCTCTGCCAACACCTTCCTCCTAACATCCAGCCTAGACCTCCCCTGGCACAGTTTGAGGCTCATTCATTGAGTTTCCCCTCATTCTGTTATTGGTTGCCTTGCATTTCATCCAAGAGAGTTGCCCCAGTCCTCCCTGCACTCCTTGAATGTGGTGTATGAGCCTTGATTTGTAGTTCACAGAATCACAGAATCCACCAGGTTGGAAGAGGCCTCCAGTCCAACCTATCATCCAGTTGAGGGAGCTGGGGCTGGTCAGCATGCAGAAAATGAGGTGGAGGGGAGACCTCATTGCTCTCTGCAGCTCCCTGACAGGAGGTTGGAGCTAGGTGGGGACTGGTCTCTTCTCCTTACTAAAAAGCAACAGGACCAGAATCATAAAATCACAGAATCATGCAGGTTGGAAGAGACCTCCAAGCTCACCCAGCCCAACCTAGCACCCAGCCCCAGCCAATCAACCAGACCATGGCACTAAGTGCCCCATGCAGGCTTTGCTTCAACACCTCCAGGGATGGGCACTCCACCACCTCCCTGGGTAGCCCATTCCAATGCCAATCACTCTCTCTGCCAACAACTTCCTCCTAACATCCAGCCTGAACCTGCCCTGGCACAGCTTGAGGTTGTGTCCCCTTGTTCTGTCCCTGGGTGCCTGGCAGAAGAGCCCAACCCCAGATGTCTACAACCTCCCTTCAGGTAGTTGTAGACAACATGAGGAAAACTATTTCACCTCATCAGAGAGTGACAGAAAAGGATCATTATTATTTTATTAGATAGTGGAGGACATTTCATCCAAGAGAGTCATCCCAGTCCTACCTGCACTCCTTGAACATTGTGTGTGGGTCTTGGGTTTATGGAATGAGCTCTGAGTTATGCTGCAGGTTGACTCTGGAATACTGCTGGGAAATGAATGCCACAGCAGATGCACCAGGGGAGGTTAAGGTTGGATATCTGAAGAAATGTCTTCGCTGAAAGGGTTCTCAAACACTAAAATAGGTTCCCAAGAGAGGTGGTTGAACCACCATCTGTGGAAGGATTTAAGAGTCCTATAGACTTACTGTTTGGAGATATTGGTTAGAATCATGGAATCATAGAATGGTTGATGTTGGAAAGGACCTCAAAGTTCAACCAGTTCCAACCCCCTGCCATAGGCAGGGACACCTCCCACTAGTACAGCTCACTCAAGGCCTCCTCCAACCTGGCCTTCAACACCTCCAGGGAGGGAGCAGCCACAAACTCCCTGGGCAACCTGTGACAGTGCCTCCCCACCCTCACTGCAAACAGTTTTTTCCTAACATCCAGTTCCAGTAACCCCTCTGCCAGTTCAAACCCATTGCCCCTTATCCTGGCATTACAAGACCTTGTCAATAGTCCCTCCCCAGCCTTCTTGTAGCCCACTTCATATACTGCAAGGCCACTCTAAGGTCTCCTGGAAGCCTTCTCTTCTGCAGGCTACAGAACCCCAACTCTTGTAGCCTGTCCTCATAGCAGAGCTGCTGCAGCCCTCTGAGCATCTTGGTGGCCTCCCCTGGAATTGCTCCAACAGGGCTCCAATGTCCTTCTTCCTTGGAGTCTCCTTCCCTGGAGAGATTCCAAACCCACTTGGGCGTTGCAATCCTGGGCAAGCTGTTGTGGGTGCCCTAACATCAGCAGTGCCTCCCAGCCCCCACCAGGCTGGGATTCTGTGATCATCAGGCACGTATTTAATTTGTGCTCTGAATTTGTCTAATTCCAGCTCCCAGCCATTAGATCTTGTTACATATGGACCTCCAAGACTCCAGAGCCCATTATCTTAATTTCTATTCCCTGTGTCGGTACTTACTTGTTATGATCAAGCCATCTTTTAATCTTTCCCTAAATTACCCACATTGTGCTCCTGCAATCTGTTGCTACCACAGCACATTCCCCCATATTTTCAACACTTGTTTGGTTCCAATCTGAGCTTTGTTTAACCCATTAACCTTCTCCTGCAGCTGCGAGCAGAGGACGCAACGCTGGAAGCCTGTTCCACTTCTAGCGACATTAAGTAACAATGGAATGGCCTGGCACAGGCTGCCTGCACTGGCACAGGTTGTCTGCACTGGCATTGGCTGCCTGCACTGGCACAGGCTGCTCAGGAAGGTGGTTGAAGCCCCATCCCTGGAGGTATTTCAAAGAGGCTGTTACGGATGATGCAATATTAATGATTGATATGATGGGACAAGGGGCAATGGATTTAAACTGGCAGAGGGGAGATTGAGACTGGATGTCAGGAGGAAGTTGTTTGCAGTGAGGGTGGTGAGACACTGGCACAGGTTGCTCAGGGAGGTGGTTGAATCCCCGTCCCTGGAGGTATTTCAAAGAGGTTGTTACAGATGATGCAATATTAATGATTGATATGATGGGACAAGGGGCAATGGATTTAAACTGGCAGAGGGGAGATTGAGACTGGATGTCAGGAGGAAGTTGTNTTTGATATCCAGTCAGAGATTGTTAATAACTATGGAAGTTGTCTATTAACATTAAATCTCACCAGAAAAACTTATTTACAAGGTTTAAAACACACAGTTTGGAAAGTTATACACACAGGTAACAGGCAAAACCGGAATGGTGCAAGAGGTAATGAGTAAATGTAAACATTTCTTACCAGAAGAGAAGGTTTTAGCAGTTCATTGTCCTGCTTGCCCTCTAGATGGATGCAGGAAGCTCCTTTCTGCT
>VWZE01003992.1:0-21400 GCA_013396675.1 Eubucco bourcierii
CCTTGCTCCTCCCTATCTCCCTGCATATTGAAAACTGAAAAGGATGCTGAAGGGACTGCAGCACTGTCTGATGAGAACCGTGGGGCTGTGCAGTCTACAGATGAGAAGGCTGAGAGGGGTCTGAGCAATGTCTTTAAGTTGGGGGTTGGAGTAGATGACCTTTGGAGGTCACTTCCAACCCAGACCACCCTCTGATTCTATGAATTATCTGAGGGCTGGGGGTCAGCAAGGAAGGGACAAGGGATGGGGACAGCCTCTGCTCACCTGTGCCCTGGCATAGGACAGGGAGCAAGGGATGGAAACTGCAGCACAGGAAACTCCACCTCAGCATGAGGGAGAACTTCTTGAGTGTAAGGGTCCCAGAGCCCTGGCACAGGCTGCCCAGAGAGGCTGTGGAGTCTTCTTCTCTGGAGCCTTTCCAACCCTGTCTGGATGTGTTCCTGTGTGCCCTCTGCTGGATTCTGTGCTCCTGCTCTGGCAGGGGTTGGACTGGAAGCTATTCAGAGGTTACTTCCAACTTCTAACATCCTGTGAGCCTGTGAAGTGTAGTTGAGAGGTGTTCCCTGCCCATGGCAAGGAGGTTGGAGGAGATGACCTCTGAGGTCCCTTCCAACCTGAGCCGTTCTGTGGTCCTGTGATTGCTTGCCCAAGGAGCAGCATCCTCCTGGCGCAGTCTGAGTGGCTGTGGCTCCAGCCTGGCCAGCTCTGTGCAGCATCAACTCAGCATCTCTTGATAGCAAGCCCAGGGAACTGCTTTGCTCCTGAATTCTCAGCACTGTTGTTCTTCTCTTTCTTTCCCGTGCTTCAGGAGAAGAGGACAAGAAGTGAGGGTGCGGAGGAGCCGCTGCTGCCACCAGGCTGCCTGCCTCGCGCCTCGGACCAGAGCCTTGCATGCTGCCCGTGCAGCGGCCGCAGGACATGCATGTGTCCCACCAGCAGACCAGGCACCTCGTCCTCAAGGACAACCCTCATTTTGTTTTGTTTTGTAGCTTTCTTCTTCCTGTACTTGAGCAGTGCAGTGGCTGGAGCGTGGGCAGAGGCTCCGTGTGCCTGGCTCCTCGCCATGCCCTTCCCTGCGCATTGCCTCTGCCCAGGTTTCACCCTGGCTGGGGGAGCTCTGGCAAGGTGTCCTCATGGGAGGTCGTGGCCAAGAGTTGGGGCTTTGGGTGATACCCTGAGTACAGGCAGGAGGCTGTGTCCCACAGCCCGGTGGGATGGAGCTCCTGAGACTGGGCAGGGCTTGGTGGTGGGTGAGGGCAGGGGAGGGAGCTGAAGGGGCCGTGGCTTGGGTTGCTGACCCTCAACAATGTCCCTGGGCACATTGCTGTGGCTACTGCACTCTGCATGGGTGGGCACAGTGTCTGTGGGCAGTGGCACCTGCAGATCCCTGCCCAGTGTGGCTGCTGGTGGGAGGGGTCCTGCAGAGGTGTTTGTATGTTGAGGTTGGGTGGGTGGTGGAAGGTGAAGCTCTCCCTGCTTATCACACTCTCCCCTCTGGCCCCTGTGCTGTGGAAAGCCCCACACCTGCTCAGGCTCCTCCAACACCAAAACATGACTGAGTCTTGTCTGTTCTCCACTGTCTGACATCTTCTTGGACCCCTTCTGCACTATTTAAGCTGCAGCCCCCTTGCTGGGGCAACCATTTAAACCATTCCTCATGGCTCCTGCTCCCTCCTGGGCACACTTCCATCCCTCAGCTGGTCTTCAGCTACCAAGGGTAGAGCTGAAGTAAGTCCCTAGGAGCATGTCCATGAGCTGGTGTCTCCTGCTTTGGAGGACACTGCTGTCTTGCACAGGGCATCCTTGACACCAGCAACCCCCCTCTGAGATGGCAGTGAATGTGTGCTGGTGCCAGAGGCTGCCCTCTCCCTCAGCAGTGCCTGCCATGGCCTCCCTTTGTGTCTGGCACCAAACCTCTTGGGGTTTTTTCCATAGCAGCGGTGACCCAGGCTGCAGTAGGCCTGTGGATCAGGGCTGGATTTTGGGACCCAATCCCTTGATCTTTCTCCATTGAGAAGCTGATAGTGGCTGATGTCTTCTGCAGCTCTCCAGATCCTCCCTCACGATTGCCTTTGATCCACCCTGGTGACACTGACTTAGCCAGACCTGGTGTCCTTTCTTTCTCTTAATCCCAGCCACCAGAGCCAGGGGGTTGAGCACTTTCCTCCTTTTCTGTTAGGTTTTGCCTTCTACCTCTTTGGCTCTTCAAAACTTCCAATGCTTCACTGTCTCCTGGGCCAGAACTACTCTTCCTCTGTACCACAGATGCCAAATACCATCCCCCCACCCTGCTTTTCTCCATCACCAGCACTGAAGATGAACAGAGCCCCCAGAGCAATGGGAATGTACAGAGTTGTTATACTACTGAGCTGATGTAATTGTACAGACAAAGCCTGCATGAGATGTTGTTGCTGTATTTAATATCTAATTAATTATTCCAGGAATTTTCATATGGAACTCTTTCCAGAAGACCTTTCCAGATACTCTGTGGTTAGGAGATGGTTGCTGATTCTTTTGGGGTTTTTAATATTGGGACACTTGGTCCTGCAGATGTTTTATTTTTCAAACGTGCTCCTGGATTTCATTGATCCCTTGGGGCAGAGAGTTCCTCTGTAAAGATTTCTGCCATAGATGAGACTCACCCTGGTGCAGAGGACCAGGCTGTGACCGAGGTACTTCTTCACCCTCTAAGGAAAGCTTCACCCAGTGCTGCAGATGTGGGAGTTGCCCTTCCCCCAAAGGGTACATTTCACTTGACTTTAGTACAGAGCACCTCCAGCTCTGTGTGCAGTGGGAGAACCAGTGGGCACTTTGTCAGTGCCAGAAGCTGGGGGGCTTCAGGAAAGATTGCTTCTGTGTTTCCCTGAGCCTGAAACCCACTTTGGAGCAGGCTGGAGCGCAAAAGAGATTCCAGCTCTGCTCACAGGCTGCAGCTTTCAGGTGCAGAGGGACTTCCCCTCAGGGTGTCTGAGACAGGCCAAGGGGCAAAGGTTTGGAGCTGAGGCAGAGCAGGGTTAGAGTGGAGCTGAGGAAGAAGTTCTGCAGTGTGAGGGTGGTGAGAGCCTGGCACAGGCTGCCCAGGGAGGCTGTGACTGCCTCCTGCCTGGGGGTGTTCGAGGCCAGGTTGGATGAGGATTTGAGCAGCTGAATCTAGCTGAGAGGTGTCCCTGGCATGGCAGGGGGGTGGAGGAGATGATTTCTGAAGTCCCTTCAGCCTGAGCCATTCTCTGGTTCTGTGGTTGCTCACCCAAGGACCAGCATCCTTCTCATTGCCATTGCTGCTGGAGATGCCAAGGTGCTGGCAGGGGAGATGCTATACTGCTGTGCTGCCAACCTGTGTGAGCAGCGAGTTACCAACACCCAGGTCATCGTGGACAAGAAGCCAGAGCTGTGTCCCCACCACAGCCTTGCTCCTTCCAGCACAGCAAATTGCATTTGTCTCTGTGTCTGAGGCTTGAGGTGCACCCACAGGACAGCACAGGGAAGCTGCACTGATACTGCCTGTGGCAGGAGGGAACCTGGGACCATGGCCCACCTGGCTGAGAGGGACACATCTCCTTCCCAGCCCACAGCCCTCTCTTGTCCTTGGATCTCCTGGAATGCAGCTTTCTCTGTTCTCTGATGTCTGAGGCCAAGAGGCAGGCAACTATCTGCAGGATTAGTTTTGTCTCCTTCATGCTTGGGAGAAGGCTCAGGACAAGGACAGTGCACATGTGCCACCGGCAGCAGCCTGGGGGCTCTGCAGGCTGGAGCATGTCCTGCTGCAGGCCTGGAGGTGCCAGCACCAAGACCTTTGCTCTGGACTGGGCTGGTGCCTCACAAAGCAGCCAACCCTGCAGTCCCTGGGTTGCTGTTCTGGCCCAGGAGCTGCTTGGAAAAGCAGCTGAGGGTGAGACTGTGAGGCCCTTGGGTTCCCACAGCGCATCCTGGGGCCCTGTCCTGGCCACGCTGGGTGCTGCTGGGCTCCGAGGGCCAACAAAACTCAGCTCGCTCCAAGGAGCCTTCAGGGTGGGTGGGGCTGGGCCAGATCCCTGCTCGTGGGGAAGTGGTGGGCTTGGGGGGGNCGTAATTGTGTGGGGAGAAGATACTGTGTGGGGAGGACATACTGAGTGGGGAGGACATAGTGAGTGGAGAGGGCATCCTGAGTGGGGAGGGCATCCTGCATGGCAGCAGAGCCTGGCCACAGGCACTTTATGTCCTTTCTCAGGGGCCAGCACTGTGCTGGGTCACTGCCAAGGTTGGGAGCCAAGGCTCCCATGGTCCTGCAGCAGGCACCCGGGGGGCAACTTTGGGCAGTGGCTATGGAAAGTCTTTTGTGCTGTTTTGGGCTGTCCTGGCATTGTGGTTGGTTGCTGGGTGAGGTCTGCCTGAGCTGTGTGATTCTGTTGGGAGGCACATTGGGAAAGGAAAAAGATGCTCTCAGAGCAAAGAAATCCTGCATTGGATGTTCTGCCTCTGCCACGTGGGCACCACACAGCTCAGGGTCTGGGTGAGGTTTGGGTTTCTGTCTTTGTCCTGGGCAAGCAGCTGTGGCTGCCCTGCTTTAGCAGGGGTTGGATTGGATGATCCTCAGAGGTCCTCTCCAACCCAGCATGCTGGGATTCTGCACGAGTTTGTGATGCTCTGCTCAGCCAAGGCCAGGTGGTACCACCAGGAGCAGGACAAGCCAGGAGCAGGAGGGGCTGGAGCATGAGAGGATCAGCCTAGGCCCAAGCTGGACTTCCTGCTCATGGTGTGGAGGGCAGACACAGCCAGAGGAGCAACAGGAGAGCTGAGCAGCAGCTCTTGGGCCCTGTGGCTCAGCTTGATGGTGCTGAGTCACCCAAGAGCTGCTGTGCAGGCGAGGGCTGGCCTGGTCGGTGGGAGATGTTCCTGAGGTTCAGTGACCTCAGCACCATCCTGCTCCCAAAACTCATACAGGAGTTGGTGGAGTTGGTCCTAAGGCTTGCTGTAATTTGTGGTCCATACCTGGCATGGCCATCAGCTTCTAGCAGTGGTGGCAGAGATCTGAATGTCCCTGGGATGCTTTCCCTCAACTCTGCAGTGGCAGCTTCTGGCCAGAGGAGAGGCAACCCCTGGGCAGAGGAGAGGCAACCCCTGGGCAGAGGAGAGGCAGTGCCTGGGCACAGGAGAGGCAGTGCCTGGGCAGAGGAGAGGCAGTGCCTGGGCACAGGACAGGCAGTGCCTGGGCAGAGGAGAGGCAGCCCCTGGGCACAGGACAGGCAGTGCCTGGGCAGAGGAGAGGCAGTGCCTGGGCAGAGGAGAGGCAGTGCCTGGGCACAGGACAGGCAGTGCCTGGGCAGAGGAGAGGCAGTGCCTGGGCAGAGGAGAGGCAGCCCCTGGGCAGAGGAGAGGCAGCCCCTGGGCAGAGGAGAGGCAGTGCCTGGGCACAGGACAGGCAGTGCCTGGGCAGAGGAGAGGCAGTGCCTGGGCACAGGAGAGGCAGTGCCTGGGCAGAAGAGAGGCAACCCCTGGGCAGAGGAGAGGCAGTGCCTGGGCACAGGAGAGGCAGTGCCTGGCTTGAGTTTTGGGGGTGAAGGGGAAGGGATTCACCCTGTGCAGAACTTGCATGGCACAGTTTGGGTCAGGGTTTGAGGAAGGGAGCACAGAGGGTGAAGTCTGCTCCCTTCTTGGTGCCATTCAGCTTTTGAGATGAGTAGGCATTAAGTGGACCTAAACCTGGGTGCAGCAGCTGGTGTGTGGCTGCCAGGGCCCAAGAGGATGACACTGAGCTGCCAGTGGGTGCCTTGGGTGGGTCTAACCTGGGACCAGGCTGAGTTTTTGCTGTGTGGCAAAGTTGGAGGCACAGGAGCTTGTGCTTTGTACCAAGAGGCCAGGCCTTGCCTGTGGGGCTGGGAGCAGTCACTCAGGGGTGGAACTGCAAGAGATGAGGTTTTCTATTTTAGTACCTGAGAGATATTTTCACACTGAGTTTCTGCTGCCTGCAGCAGTTCCTGTCCAGCTGCAACAGCCAGGGAAGGCTCCTCCTGGTCACATCCATCCCATCCACCCTGCTCACATGAGATTGGGCCAATTTGTTTTATACTTATGGAATTACAGAAATAATTAAAACAAAAACAGACCCAGTTTTGCTGGATAACTCTGGAGGCTTTGGCTGCTTTCTTCTTCTTTTTTTTTTTCTTCTTTTTCAATCACAGACTGGGTTGGGCTGGAAGGGACCTTAAAGCTCAGCCAGTGCCATGGGCAGGGACAGCTTCCACCAGCACAGTTTGCTCAAGGTCTCATCCAGCCTGGTCCTGAACACCTTCAGGGATGTTGTGGATCTTTGATCATGTTGGGTGATTCTGTGCTCCACAGCTTCCCTGGGCAACCTGTGCCAGTGTCTCACCACCCTCAACCTGTGCCAGTCTCTCCCCACCCTCACTGCACAGAGCTTCCTCCTGCTGTCCAACCTAACTCTGCCCTGCTCCAGTTTCAAACCACTGTCCTCAGCCTGTCCCCACAGGCCCTTGGGAATAGTCCCTGCCCAGCCTGCCTGTGGGTCCTCTCCAGGCTGCTCTGAGGTCTCCCTGGAGTCTTCCTCTCCAGGCTGCACAGCCTCAGCTCTCCCAGCCTGTGCCCACAGCAGAGCTTCTCCAGCCTGTGAGCATCTTTGTGGCCTCCTCTGGACTCACTCCAACAGGTCTAGGTCCTACCTGTGTTGGGGGCTCCAGATCTGGACACAGCCCTGCAGGTGAGGTGTCCCCAGAGCAGATCAGAGGGGCAGGATCCCCTCTCTCCATCTCTCCCCACAGTGCTTTGCATGAAACCCAGGCTGCCTTTGGCCTTCTGTGCTGCCAGTGCCCACTGCTGGCATCGTTTCCAGCTGATTTGGGGGACATTTGGGAGCCCACAGAGCTGCACCAAGTGCCTGAGGGCATTCTTCAGCCCTAAAAGGAGCTGTGCTCAACCAGATCAGGATTTCTTGTGGGCTTTCACAGCATCCAAACTAGAAATGGAGCTGAGCTTGTCCCTGGCATGGGACAGCCAAGGGGAAATGGAAGGAGTGGCAAGATCCAACTGTTGGGAATTATTTTCAGTCCCAGCTAATTTGCTCCCTGGGCACCAGCATCCAAACATCAGTGCTGGCTTTGACTGGGCCCAGAAGAGGCTTCACCTTCTCTCCCCCAGCTGAGGGAGGAGGTGTAAGTAAACCTTGCAGTGACCTCTGCAAGAAGTCATGATTAAATAAATGCCAGTTAAAGGGTGGAACAGGGCCTCAGGGCTGTGTGTTCCCATCTCAGCATCTCCAGGAGCTTTGCCTGTGGTCCTGTTTGGAACTGCAAGTCCTGATGCAGCTGCAGGTTGAGTTCTGAAGCAGATTTGGATTCGTGGAACAGCTGCCCATGGTGAGTGAGCTTGTGCTGGGATGTGGCTCCACCTATCCCTTCCCCACGCTGTGAGCTGGAGAGGGGACCCCAAGGCCTGCCTGACCCCAAGGGGGGATACAAAGGGCTGTAGAGCACCCAGGCCAATGCTGACCTTTGGAAAGGGTCATTGCTTGGCCTCCCTTTACCAAATTAGAGGTGGCCTCCAGTGCTAGCACATGAGAGAGCCACAGCAGTGTGTCTGGAGGTGACCCTGAGCCTGGATCCTATGACAGCTGCTCCTGAGGCTGCAGCAGTGACTGCTCCCAGTGCTGCAGGCAAGGGCCCCAAACCCCTTCCTGACACTGCAGCAGTCCCTGCACTACTGGGAGCCATCACCAGTGGGACTCTGCATGTCTTAGAGTCACAGACTGGGCTAGGTGGCAGGGACCTTTCCAGGCCATCCAGTCCAACCTCTGTAGCCAGCAGGCACAGCCCCAGCTGGAGCAGGCTGCTCACAGCCCCACACACCCTGCCCTGCAGTGGTGCCAGCCATGGGGCAGCTCCCACCTCTCTGGGCAGCCTGGCACAGGCTCTCCTCACCCTCAGGCTCAAACATTTCTCCCTTCTCTCCACTCTCAATCTCTCTCTTTCAGTCCAAACCATCCCCCCTTGGCCTGGCACAACAGGCCCTGAGAGAAAGTCTGTCCCCAGCTTTCTGATCTCCCTTTCAGCCCTGCAAGGCCACCAGAAGGTCTCCCTGGAGCCTTCTCTTCTGCAGGCTGCACACCCCCAACTCTGCCAGCCTGGGCTCAGAGCAGAGGCAGGATGCAGGAAGCAGGATCTGGCAAGCAACTGTTACCCCAGAACCACCCCAAGGATCCTGTCCCCCACAGCAGGTGTTCAGCTGCCCGCAGGGTGCAGGTGCCATGTTCCAAGCAGCTGCAATAGGCATGGAGCTGCTGACCCTTGAGTACCCCCCAGAAGTGTTTGCCGTGGTGCTGCTAAACCACCACTGAGGTATTTCCATGGAGACATTGTTGCCACAGCAACCAGGGGTGGCAGTGCCACTGCTGGGGGTGAGCAACACCAACGGTGCCGCAGCGTGGGGTGGGCACGGAGCGGAGCCAGCCCTGCTGGGAAGCAGCAAGAGAGGTCAGGGAGAAGTTAAAATTGGAAGCAGGCTGAACATGCTGTCTTGGAGGCTCTTGCCTGCTCTCATCAGCCAATTTTTTTTCCATCACCCTCCCCGTTTTTATGGCCAGCCTGAGGGGTGTGAGCTGCTGGGAGCGATCCTGTGATGGCCACAACTTTTGGGGAGAGCACCAACTGGCAGGGTCCTTCTGGTGGCCTCAACCACCACAGGTGCCTTTTTCCTACCCACCATCACTTTTTACATCTCTGGTGCTGTGCTGTCCCTCCCCAGCCCCAGATCTGCAGCATGCTGCACATTTTTGAGCTGCAGTTCAGAGCTCCATGCTGGAGCTGCCAACCGTGACGCTGGGTTGTGTAATGAGCCTCATCCAGCAGTTTTATTCTTCCTCCCCTCCCCCCCAAGTTTCTGGAAGAGTAGTGTCTGAGGGCATGCAATGACCCAAGAGCTTTTGTGTTACCACAGCTTTGCCCCCCCGGGTGCTGGTGGGCTCAAGGCCCATGCAGAGGCTTTCAGACCATGCCTTTTGTGTCCCTGCAGCTCCTCCATCCTCCAGGTCCCTATGCCAGCTCAGAGCGAGGACAGACTCCCATTTCCAGGAGTCTCCTTGGCAATCCCCTGCCTCATGCTGCTCTTGCCAGCCCCCCAGTAGAGGTTGAGTTTGTTTCATGGTGGGGGAAGGAGCTGCTTTTGCAGCCATAGGCTGAGTCCTGTGCTCCCCTGCCAAGCACTGCTGGGGTTGCCCTTGCTGGATCACCAACCCTGGAAACCTGACTCACTGGAGCTGAGGGAGATGCTGGCTGAGGCCAGGCCTGGTGCTAGGCAATGCCAACTGACCCAGGCAACCCCAGGCACTAACCCAGAGGCTTCAGGGGTTCTCTTTCTGCGGCTGCTTCAGACCTGTTGCTGTTCCCTGCCATGGGCAGTGGAGCCAGCTGGGCCAATTTCCCTTATTGCTCTGTGGTTGTGTCCTCTGTGTCCCCACCTTGTCCTCCTCCCACCCGCCTTGGTCCCATGTCTGCATGCTGCTGGCTGCAGCCAAGCCCAGGACACCACTTTCAGTGTCCAGGGAAACCTCAGCCTCAGCCTCAGCCTCACAGACTGGTGAGGGTTGGAAGTGACCTCTGGAGATGGAGTCCAACCCCTGTACCCAAGCAGCTCCAGAGGAGGACACTCCACAACCGCCCTGGGCAGCCTGCTCCAGGCCTCCAGCACCCTCACACAAAACTTCCTCCTTCTCTTCAGGTGGAACCTCCTGGGTGCCAGTTTGTGCCCACTGCTGCCCCTCATCCTGTCCCTGGGCACCACTGAACAGAGCCTGGCCTCTTCTCCCCCCCCACACCCTTCAGATACTTGCAGACCCTGGGAAGATCCCTCCTCAGTCTTCTCCTTGGTGCCCAGGAGCTGCTGCCCAAGCCCAAGCTCTCTCTGTGCCTCCTGCAGTGCCCCCAGACCTTGCACTTTGTCACCACAGACAGAGGCCCCCTCCAGGGCCTCCTTCCTGCTCTGCTTAACGGCAGTTGAAAGATGCAGAAGTTGCTCAGAGGAAATGACTGCGAGGGCATGGGCAGCATTGGGCTCCTGCAGCCCCCAGATAAGAGCAGCCCAAGGGCAGCTGTGTCAGAAGCCCTGCAGCAGGCCATGGCCTCCCTGCAGTCTGTGCCTTGCAAAAACCTCACTGCAAGAATTCCTCTCATGTTTGGGTTCACCATTGAGACTGCAGCCAGAGACTGACTCACAGCAGGTACTGCAAGGAGGCCACAGCAGCCTGTCCTGGGCCAGCAGTGGTGTGGCCAGCAAGAGCAGGGCAGGCACTGTGCCCCTGGACTGGGCACTGGTAAGGACACAGCTCAAATCCTGGGCTCAGCTCTGAGCCCCTCACTCACAGAAGGACACTGAGGGGCTGGAGCATAGCCAGAGAAGGGCAACAAAGCTGAGGAGGGATCTGGAGAACAGGGCTGGGGAGGAACAGCTGAGGGAGCTGGGGGAGTTCAGCCTGGAGCAGAGGAGGCTGAGGGCAGAGCTCATTGCTCTCTGCAGCTCCCTGAGAGGAGGCTGCAGCCAGGGTGGAGGTTAGGCTCTGCTGCCTAGGAGCAAGCAACAGGACAAGCAATGGCCTCAAAACTTCCCTAAACCAGGGAAGGTTTAGGTTGGACATGAGGAACAATTTCTTTCCCAAAAGGGCTGTCAAGGCCTGGCCCAGGCTGCCCAAGGCAGCAGTGGACTCCCCATCCCTGGAGGAGCTGAAAAGCCTTGGAGATGTGGTGCTGAGGGCCATGATTTGGTGGTGCCCTGGCAGTGCTGGGTGGTGGCCTGGCAGTGCTGGGTGGTGGCCTGGCAGTGCTGGGTTCATGGCTGGACTGGATCATAAAGGTCTCCTCCAACAGAGACAATTCCATGGCTCCATGATTCTACTCAAACAGAAGAAAAGCTCATCCTTGCCAACAGCCCAGCAGTTGAGGTACAGCAGAAAACATCCCAGTCTCATGAACTCAGCACCTCCTGGCATGTGCCCATCCTGCCTGGGCAGGCAATCTGCCAGTTTAGCAGCCTAAGCTGGGCACTGCCCCACAGTGCAACGCCAGCCTCAGCCTGGTGATTCCCCTGCTATAGAGTGATGTGAAGAGCAGCAAGCCCCAGGACGATGTGGGCATGGGAGAGGTGTGAGCCCAGGAGGGTTTCAGCCAGGGCTTGCTTCACACACCCGAGGAGCAGAGCCTGGCCCCGGCGGTGCTCTCCTGCTGGGGTCCCTGCTGCCAGCAGGCTCCACCCCCACCGTGCGGCTGCAAGGTGGCTCCGAGAGGTGCTGAGGTGGGAGGTGCAAATTTCCCTGTGGAAAGGATGTCAGGCAGAGCCATGCTGTAGCCATGTCAGTGCCTCCACGTGCCCGAGGAGGTTAGAAGAGGCTCTTTTACAAGTGGCTTTGCTGTTAAATTTAGCTCTCCTATTTCCATTACCCCCATGGCCCCGGCAGGGGTGCGCAGCCTTCCCTAAAAGGCCTGGTTTCATACACTGCCTCCTTTGCCTCTCTCCTGACAGATAGCTCAGCTTATAAGGTTTGTCTGCTCCACTCAATAGCTCTATCAACCTTCAATCTGAGCTGAGTGCCATCAGCAGCTCAGCCTTGCTCAGCTCCCCGTGCCGCCTGGCGTCGCAGCATGGGCACAGCCCCCGTGACATGGCATCCTCTGATGCTGGCTCCCAGGCTGGCATGGAATGCCCCCAAAAGACTGGGAGAGATGGTGCAGTGCTCTGCCCTCCTGCTCTCCCTCTTGCCCAGCAAAGAGAATCCATTGGTTCCACTCATCTCCATCTCCTGATTGCCAGGTCTGCAAAGCACCAAGGTCAAGGAGCTGCCAAGCGCTGGGCAGGTGAAGGTGGGAGGTGCTGCTGGTGACAGACATGTCCTGGAAAAGGAAGATCTACCCCAGCAGGTTCAACTTTTCCATATTTCCAAAAGCATTTCCCCCCAGCAGAGAGGGATCTCGTGCCAGCCTCGGTGGCCACGGGCAGCCTCCTTTCAGGTCAGCACCCCACAGCCCCACGGACTGCTGTGGGTGGGGAAGGACCTTCAGGGCCACCCAGGGCCCTCCAGAGCTCATCGAGTCCCACCCCTGCAGTAATCTGGGGCTCATGGACAGAGCCTGTCCCTGAGGGGAGTGCTGAGGCTGCCAGGCTCTGGCTGCTGTGGGTAGCAGAGGGTGTTCCCCTACAAGAGCACCTCTGCCCCAAACCAGCCCTCCCCAGCAAAGAGCTCATCCCCACGGGACTGTGTCCTCCAGGCTGCCTGGGGGGATGCAGTATGGGGTCAGGGTCGAGCCCCTGCATTTTCCCCACCAACAAACCCAAAGTCCATGGAAGCTTTCCACAGCAGTGGGGTTGGACCCCGGATTCCAGCCTGGCACCCACAAACCCAGCCCCTTTCTGGGTGATGTCCTCTCAAAGTGGTGCTTCGAGCATCCCTCGCTGGCATCCAGGCTCGCCGGGACCCCTCCCAGCCCTGCCTTTCAGGAAATGCTGGAAATGCCTCCAAATGCATCCAACCCTGCCCAGTGCCAGTGCTGGGCACCAGCCAAGCCCCAGCTGGGCAGCCTGGCTTCAGGACAGGCCAAGTTGGGCATCCAGCTGCCCTGTGGGTCAGCTCGGAGTTGCTGGGCTGGGGTTTCTGTGCCTCCACCCTCCTCTTTCCCAGCTCCTTTCCCTTGAGGGACCGAGCAGGACATGGGTTAGGGACACGAGCAGGAAACCCACCGGGGGCTGTTGGAGCAGGGAAGGTGATGCTCCAGCCCTAGTCCTGGGACTATCTCCTCCACCCCAGCGTTGATGCCTGTGGTTCCAGCCCGCATCCCCTCCGTTCCCAGGGCTGGTCCCTGCCCAGAGCGGCTGCTCCCCCACGGGTGGGAGGTTCCATGCTGGGTGCCCGTGGGCTGGGCTGTGGGGTGGTCCCGCAGCCTCCCGCACCCCGTCCCACCCCCGCACCATGTAGGGCACCAACTGCTCCCAGCCCACAGCTTATAGGAAGGGAAAGCCGCGTCCCAGCGCAGAGCATCGGCTCCGCAGCCCCGACGTGCCCAGCCCGGTGCCCATAGTGGGGCTCGCCGCTCTCTGCCCTCCTGCTCTCTGCTCACAGAGGAGGCAGCGGGCACCCCCCGAGCCACGGCGCTGAACGGCAGGGGCAGCAGGAGGCCGTGCCAGCCATGGGGCAGAAGTGCATGGACAAGGTCTCCTCCTTCCTCTTCGAGTATGACACCCCCCGGATGGTGCTGGTGCGGAACAAGAAGGTGGGACTGACCTTCCGGCTGATCCAGCTCGTGGTGCTGGCATACATCATCGGGTAAGGCTCCGGGCACCCGCGGCCGAGCCACAGCGGAGCCGCAGGAGCTCCTGCACCCTGCATCCAGACCCGGGGTGGGCACTCGTGATGGCATCAGCCCTCTGGCTGCGGCCACTGTCCCCTGTGCCCTCCAGACAGCCGCCGGTCCCCGTGTGCCCCCCAGCAGCTGCCGCCCGTGTGCCGCAGGCTCAGCCCTCCCCAGCCCTGCTGCTCGTCGCTGAGCCACATCCCAGCCCGAGCGAGCTGCTGGCCGCAGGCCTGGAAATCTGTTGTTATTTTTATTTGCATTTACATTAACCAGGAGTCAGCCGGGGCCAGCGCCGAGATTTGTGAGCCCCGGGCGGCCGCGGGACAGATCCATCAATCTCCCTGCGCTCCCTGCCAGCGCCCGGGGCCAGGCTGCAGCTTCGCTCCAAGTGCTGCTCTGCTTCAGGAGGGGAGCGGCCGCAGGAGCTCTGCCCTGGAGCGAGCGGGGTCGGAGCCGAGCCGGGAGCGCTGTCCGCGGCTGCCCCGGGCTGCCGCCCCCCGCACAGACGCGCGGCCCCCAGCCCTGGCTGCGGGAGAGTGCATCAAAATGTTCTCTGTGCCCTCGGGGCTGCCGCGGCTCAGCCCTCACCCATCCACCGGGCAGGGCCCCGCGGCGGGAGGCTTGCAGGGAGAAGGGTCTCAGGGTAGGAGCTGGGTGAAATGTGTGGGTTTGGGATGCGGGAGGAAAGGCGACCCCGAGGGCTCAGCACACGCAGGAAGCTGTGGGGAGCAGCGGTGCCCATTCCTGCTCTTAGCACAGGTCCCCTGGAAAAGGGGAAAAGCTTCCCGGGGGTCACGGTGGGACCCTCACTTCGCTCCCGCCCTGCTCACAGCAGGAATCCTCATCCCAATCTCTCAATCTGCTGCTGAGTCAAGGTCTGAGGGATGCTCCAGTGCGCAGGAGTTTGCTCTGGTGCAGACCGAGGTCACTGGGAGCAGTGTTGACTCTGCTGAGGGCTGAGCCGTGGGGACCCAGCGCTCCTGCGAACCCAGCTGAGCGCCGCCGCTCCTGGGCATGGGCACCCGGCAGAGATGGGTGCTGAGAGCAGCGACTTCCTGGGGCAGCGTGGCTTAAGCAACCCAGCCACAGGGGCAGGCAGGAGGGGGCAGAAAGAACCAGTCTGGAGGTTACAACCAGGAGCAGATGAGAGGAGGGCAGCATAAAATTGCTGTAATTGCTGAGGCTCTGCTGCTCTGCTGGGCTTGGGCTCCACTAGTGAAGGGCTGCCTGGGAGTGTGGCTGCCTGCAGCTCCACCAGCCATGGGCATCCCCTCCTGCAGCACTGCCTCGGGTCCCTGCCTGCACCGAGCCATGATCCTGGGGGTGCTCTCTGAAAGCAGGTTGGGAGGGAAGAGTTTTATTGATTTATCTATTCACAATTGCAGAATCCCAGCACACTGGGGCAGGAAACTGCTGGGTAGGAAGGGTCCTCTGGGGATCATCCAATCCAAACCTCTGCTCAAGCAGGGCACCCACGGCAGCTTGCCCAGGAGCACAATGCCCAGGGAGGGTTGTAAGCTCTGCACACAAGGAGGTAATGAATTCTCAGTTGTGTCCAGAGAAGGGCAACAAAGCTGGGGAAGGGTCTGAAGAACAGGGCTGGGGAGGAGCAGCTGAGGGAGATGGGGGGGTTCAGCCTGGAGCAGAGGAGTCTGAGGGCAGTTCATTGCTCTCTGCAGCTCCCTGAGGGGAGGCTGCAGCCAGTTGGGCTTGGGCTTTGCTCCCTAGGAATGAATGACAGGACAAGAAGAAACAGCTTCAGGATGTACCAGGATTACCAGGATTAGGAGGTTTAGGTTGGACATGAGGAACAATTTCTTCCCCAAAAGGGCTGTCAAGGCCTGGCCCAAGCTGCCCAGGGCAGTGGTGGAGTCCTTGTCCTGGGAGGGGTTTCAAAGCCATGGAGATGTGGTGCTGAGGGCCATGGTTTGGTGTTACCCTGGCAGTGCTGGAGTCACAGCTGGACTCAAGGATCTGAAAGGTCTCTTCCAACCAAAACCATTCTGTGGCTATTTTCAGTACTGAGGTACTCAGTGTTCGGTTGCTCCAGCGTTGCTCCCCGTGGCAGCTTTGCTCCCTCAGGCAGCTTTGCCCCCCTTGGCAGCTTTGCTCCCCCTGGCAGCTTTGCTCCCTCAGGNACCTTGGCAGCTTTGCTCCCCTTGGCAGCTTTGCCCCCCTTGGCAGCTTTGCCTGCCTTGGCAACTTTGCTCCCCCTTGGCAGCTTCCCCAGGTAGTGGGGAAGTCCCCTCAGCCCCTGTCAAAGAACCACAGGACAAGCCGGGACAGAGACCCTAAGGCTGACCCAGGGGCAGGGACACCTCTGCCAGCCCAGGCTGCTCAGGCCTGCAGTTAGCACCTCCAGCCAAAAGCACATCCTTGAGAAGTCTCCACAGGGCCCAGCACTTTGGGCAGTCTGCAGGCAGCACCTGGGACTCCCCACGTTGCCCTGTGCCCAGGAGGCTGGGCTGAGCTGCCAGGCTGGGTGGTGGCAGGGGCATCAGGCAGGCTGTGCATGCCAGCGGGAGCGCTGCCATGGTGCTTGGGACAGGATCCAGCTCTGTCCTTTTTTAGTGCTGAGAGGCTGCTCAAACCCCAGCCACAGCTCAGCCAGCACTGCCTGTTTATGACACAGCTTCAGCTGGGTCTGCAGCCAGCCCCCAGGGCAGACTGGCAGGCTGGGAACTGCAGGGACAGCCCCAGGACAGCCACTGCAAGGTCCCCAGCCCTGTTCCCACAACCCTCTTGCACCCAGGGCCACAGCTCCATGGGTACCTTTGCTGGAGGGGCAATGGTGGCCGCGGGCAGCAGCCTGGCGTGGGTCAGCAGTGGTGTGGCCAGAAGGAGCAGGGCAGGGACTGTGCCCCTGGACTGGGCACTGGTGAGGCCACACTTTGAGTCCTGGGCTCGGTTCTGGGCCCCTCACTCCCAAAAGGATACTGAGGGGCTGAAGCAGGTCCAGAGAAGGGCAAAAAAGCTGGCAATGGTCTGGAAAACAGGGCTGGGGAGAAGCAGCTGAGGGAGCTGGGGAGGTTCAGCCTGAAGCAGAGGAGGCTGAGGGCAGAGCTCATTGCTCTCTGCAGCTCCCTGAGAGGAGGCTGCAGCCAGCTGGGCTTGGGCTCTGCTCCCAAGGAACAAGCAATAGCATGAGAGGAAACAGCCTCAAGCAGCTTCAGGGCAGGTTTAGTCTGGACATTAGAAGAACCTTCTTCACTGAAAGGGTTCTCAAAGCCTGGCATAGGCTCCCCAGGGAGGTGGTTGGATCCCAACCCCTGGAGGTGTTTCCAAGAGGCAAAGCTTGGTGCTGAGGGCGGTGAGTTGGAGCCCCAGAATTAGAGAACGGCTGGACTGGGTGATCTGAAAAGGTTTTCCCAGCCAAACAATTCTGTGGATCCATGACATGAACTGTGTCTGAGCTGTGTCCTGCTGGCCCTGTGAAGTGGGTCAGGAGAGCTCAGGGGGGTCACTGAGGCCAGCAAACTGCAAACCTGCCACAGACTTCAGCCTCACCCATGTGGCTGCTGCCTACCCTGCTCCACCTGCCTTCACCCACACTCCCTCACACAATGTGTCCTGCTGCCCAATATAAGCCACCCCAGCTCCACTTCAGCCTGCAGTCAGGTCCTGCAGCTGCCACAGACAAAGGGTGGGAGAGCTCCAAGCAGCCACCCTCAGCCAGCTGCAGGACACATGGCCAGCGAGCCTGGGTGGGACTTGGTGAGGCAGTCCCAGTGCCCAGTGGAGCGTGAGGCAGTCCCAGTGCCCAGTGGAGTGTGAGGCAGTCCCAGTGCCCAGTGGAGTGCGAGGCAGTCCCAGTGCCCAGCGGAGTGTGAGGCAGTCCCAGTGCCCAGTGGAGTGTCAGGCAGTCCCAGTGCCCAGTGGAGTGTCAGGCAGTCCCAGCGCCCACCAGAGCGCTGGCAGGTCGGGTTGCCATGGGGGAGCAGTGGTGGCTGTGCTGACCCCAGGCTGTGTCCCTGCAGCTGGGTGTTCCTCTACGAGAAGGGCTACCAGTCCCAGGACAGCATCGTCAGCTCTGTCTCGGTGAAGCTGAAGGGGCTGACACTGACCAACGAGAGCGTCGTGGGCCCACACATCTGGGACGTGGTGGACTACGTCTTCCCACCTCAGGTGAGGAGGCAGCCTGCGGGGAGGAGGCTGAGGCAGAGCTCACTGCTCTGCAGCTCCCTGCAGGAAGGCTGGAGCGAGGAGGGAGCAGCCTCTGCTCCTTGGTGCCAAGCCACAGGAGCAGAGGAAATGGCTCCAAGTTACCCCAGGGCAGGCTCAGGCTGGAGCTCAGGAAATTTCTTTACTGGAAGGGTTCTCAACCATTGGCACAGGCTGCCCAGGGCAGTGCTGCAGTCACCATCCCTGGAAGTGTTCCAGCAGAGTGGAGCTGGTGCTGAGGGACATAGTTTGGTGCTGAGGCTGCAGTGCTGGGCCAGATGTTGGACTGGATGAGCTTGCAGAGCTCTTCCAATCCAATCTGCTCTGTGATTCTGTGGCTCTCTTTAGGGGCTTGCTGTAGTGCCAGCAGCTGCTTTGCCCACAGGCTGGGGTGCAGATGGGTTCCTCAGTTCAGGTTCTCCACACAGCTCCCCATGCCAGGCAGGCTGCTCCAGCCAGAAAACTCTGCCCACACTTTCCCCCTGGGGAGCATCTGGTGCTTGGCACCTGCCATGGTGGATGGAGCATGTTTAAGGTTGCCTTCAAAACGACCAAGGCTCCTCCAGTGCCTCCAGACAAGCACCTCAGGCAGCAAGAAGGGTCCTCCACTGTCCCTGGGCTGGTGGTCTTACAGCTTTGCAGGACCTCCTCCAGTTTCCTGAGCTGCAGCAGAGGGGAGTGGAGGACCCAAAGCCAGATGCCATCTACCTGCATGTGTCCTGGTGGTTTGTGTGTCCTGCCCCTTGCCCCAGGGAGAGGCTGCTTGCAGGGACTCCATCAGAAAGCACTACTGGCTGAGCTAATTGGCCGTGTTTCCACAGGGGGACAACTCCTTTGTGGTGATGACAAACTTCATTGTCACCCCCGGACAGAAGCAAGGAACCTGCCCAGAGGTAAATGTTCTGACCCCAGCAGGTTCCATCTCTGCCAGTTGGTGCTGTCGTGGTGGTGCCAGTGGGGAAGAGGCTCTCCTGACATCAGAGGGTGGCAAATGCCTGAGCCTGGCCCCAGGCTGTCCACGTTCAGGACTTGAGAGGACTACAGGAAGGTTCTTATTCTGCTGCAAGATGCACAGCATCTGCTGAAGTCTGCTTCCCTTGGACAGGCTGAGAGAGCTGGGCCTGTGAGCCTGCAGAGCTGGGCCTGTGAGCCTGCAGAGCCGGGCCTGTGAGCCTGCAGAGCTGGGGCTGTGAGCCTGCAGAGCTGGACCTGTGAGCCTGCAGAGCCGGGCCTGTGAGCCTGCAGAGCCGGGCCTGTGAGCCTGCAGAGCTGGGCCTGTGAGCCTGCAGAGCTGGGGCTGTGAGCCTGCAGAGCTGGACCTGTGAGCCTGCAGAGCCGGGCCTGTGAGCCTGCAGAGCCGGGCCTGTGAGCCTGCAGAGCCGGGCCTGTGAGCCTGCAGAGCTGGGCCTGTGAGCCTGCAGAGCTGGGGCTGTGAGCCTGCAGAGCTGGACCTGTGAGCCTGCAGAGCCGGGCCTGTGAGCCTGCAGAGCCGGGCCTGTGAGCCTGCAGAGCCGGGCCTGTGAGCCTGCAGAGCTGGGCCTGTGAGCCTGCAGAGCTGGGGCTGTGAGCCTGCAGAGCTGGACCTGTGAGCCTGCAGAGCCGGGCCTGTGAGCCTGCAGAGCCGGGCCTGTGAGCCTGCAGAGCCGGGCCTGTGAGCCTGCAGAGCTGGGCCTGTGAGCCTGCAGAGCTGGGGCTGTGAGCCTGCAGAGCTGGACCTGTGAGCCTGCAGAGCCGGGCCTGTGAGCCTGCAGAGCCGGGCCTGTGAGCCTGCAGAGCCGGGCCTGTGAGCCTGCAGAGCTGGGGCTGTGAGCCTGCAGAGCCGGGCCTGTGAGCCTGCAGAGCCGGGCCTGTGAGCCTGCAGAGCTGGGCCTGTGAGCCTGCAGAGCTGGGCCTGTGAGCCTGCAGAGCTGGGGCTGTTAGCCTGGCGAGGAGAGGGCTCAGGGAGACCTCAGAGCTGCATTTTAGTATCCAAAGGGGACCCACAGGCAGGCTGAGCAGGGACTGTTCCCAAAGGCCTGTAGTGACAGACGAAGGGCAACATTTTGGAACTGGAGCAGGGCAGATTTAGGTTGGACACCAGGAGGCAATTCTGCACAGTGAGGGTGGGGAAAGACTGGCATAGACTGCCCAGAGAGCAGGTGGAGGCTCCACCTCTGCAGACATTCGAGGTCAGGCTGAGTGAACCCCTGAGCAGCCTGCTGTAGCTGGAGATGTCTCTGCTGCCCGCAGACAGGTTGGACGAGAAGAGCTCTGAGAGTCTTTTTCAACCCGATGCATTCTGTGGCTCAGCGATGGAGTGGAGCAGAGGGGAGGCTCAAGGGAGTCTGAAACTGGAACTCCTCTTTTCCCTGTTTCTGGGCATTTTTGGCTGGGCAGCAGGGCATGGACGAGGCTCTGGCCGCCGCTGCCAGGCGTTTGCCCGGGGCCGGAGGGCAGGCGGCAGGCACTGAGCCGCTGCTGCTCTCTCACACAGCTGCCGGACGCGGGGCCCTGCGCGCAGGACAGCGACTGCAGCCGCGGCAAGTACAGCCGCCAGGGGCACGGTAGGCACCGGGCACGGCACCGGGTACGGCTGGGGGCGGGGGCGGGGCGGGCTGGCAGCAGGACCTGCTTTGCACCACTGCCTGGCAACCTTCGGGGAAAGCTTCGGGGGAGGCTCCCAGCTGGGGTGCTCCTGCTGTGTCTCCTGAGCTAAATGCTCTGCCAACAAAAGCTTAAGCGAGACTGAAACCTTTTTGGCTGCTGGTCCCACACCGGGAGCAGAGGCTGACAGCCCTCAGGCTGTGCTGCCTCCCAGCCAGAGCTGGGCAGGCTGCAGAGCTGGGTAGAGAGAACCTCATGAAGGTCAGCAAGGGCAAGTGCAGGGTCCTGGCCCTGGTGGGGAACAACCTCCTGCAGCAGGACAGCTGAGGGGGGAGCTGCTGGGAAGAGGAGGACAGCTGCTGAGGGGCCTGGAGCAGCTCTGGCAGGAGCAAAGGCTGAGAGCCCTGGGGCTGAGAACCTGCACAGGAGCAGCCCCAGAGGGCAGCTGAGCAATGCTCAGCAAGAGCTAAAGGAGCTGTGGGGGGCAAGAGCCTGGGGCCAGACTCTTGTCAGTGGTGCCCAGGGACAGGCCAAGGGGCAGCAATGGGCACAGAGTGGAAGGCAGGAGGTTGGCTGTGAAGAGGAGGAGAAAGTTGTTTGTTGTGAGGGTGCTGGAGGCCTGGAGCAGGCTGCCCAGAGAGGCTGTGGAGTGTCCTTGTGTGGAGAGCTTCCAGCCCTCCGTGGGCATTGTGCTGCTGGCATTGTGCTGTGGGTGCCCTGCTGGAGCAGGAGTTGGACTGGGTGATCCCCACAGGTCCTTTCCAGCCTCATCCTGCTGAGTTCTGGCATTTTTCTGAGTCAAAACCAAAAGGGACTCGAATGCCTTTCCCTGCCCACAAGCATTGGACTCTGGTTCTGAGGTGCCCCCTGATTGCTGCCCCCCAGCAGCTCAACATTTGCTAGGATGCATGTAGGAAGAACGATGCCTGCTGGCTCCCCTGGGCAGTGCTGGGAGGGAAACACTGCCCCAAGCCCAGAGGCTGCAATTGCATTACCTTTGAATTGCCCTTTTCACGGAGGGTATTTTGTGCCTGAGATGTCTGTGGCAGGGCTGAAACTCACACCAGATCCGATGCATGCCAAGCTGGCATCTCCCAGTACCCAGGGGAGTGGTGTGCTGCCTCTTCCCTGCAGGAATCATGACAGGCAAGTGTGTGCACTTCAACAGCTCTGTGAAGACCTGTGAGATCTTTGGCTGGTGCCCTGTGGAAGTTGATGACCACGTTCCCAGGTAAGGAATGGTGTTCCCAGGCAAGGGTTGGTGTTCCCAGGTAAAGGATTGGTGTTCCCAGGTAAAGAATGGTGTTCCCAGGCAAGGGTTGGTGTTCCCAGGC
>VWZE01003993.1:1132-19560 GCA_013396675.1 Eubucco bourcierii
CTGGGACAGGCTGGAGGGGTGGGCAGGGAGGAATGGAATGGAATTCAACAGGGGCAAGTGTAGAGTCTGGCACCTGGGAAAGAACAACCCCAGGGATCAGTACAGGTTGAGGACTGATCTGTTGGAAGGCAGCAAAGGGGAAAAGGATTCTGGGGGTCCTAGTTGCTGGGAGGTTGACTATGAGCTAGCAGTGTGCACTTGTGCCCAGGAGGGGCAATGCCAGTCTGGAGTGGGTTAGAAGGGCTGTGGTTAGTAGGTCAACAGAGCTTCTCCTGCTCCTCTGCTCTGCCCTGGTGAAGCCACATCTGGAGTCCTGTATCCAGTTCTGCGACCCCCAGTTCAAGAGGGACACGGAACTGCTGGAGAGAGTCCAGCACAGAGCCAAAAAGATGCTGATGGGAATGGAACAGCTCTGTTAGGAGGAGAGCCTGAGGGAGCTGGGGCTGTGCTGCTGAGATAGAAGGAGCCTGAGAGGTGATCTCAGCAGTGATTATAAAGATGTAAAGGTGAGTGCCAGGAGGCTGGAGCCAGGCTCTGCTGGGTGATGCCCAGTGCCAGCACAAGGTGCACTGGGTGGCATCTGAGGCAGAGGAAGTTTCATTTAAACATGAGCAGGAATTTTTTCCCTGTGAGGGTGACAGGACACTGGAACAGGCTACCCAGAAGGGTTGTACATTATCCCTCTCTGGAGATACTCAAAACCTGCCTGGATGTGTTCCTGTGTGATCTGGTCTAGGAGATCCTGCTCTGGGGTTGGTCTGGATGATCCCTTCCAGCGCTGACATTCTGTGATTCTGTGCTAACGTCTCTCAGTGAAGGTGCAGGATTGTCTCCATAGCTTCCAGATGGTTGCAGAAGGGACTCAAGACTGCAAAGCATGAATCACAGAATCGCAGAATCAATCAGGTTGGAAAAGACCTTGGAGATCATCAAGTCCAACCTATCACCCAACATTATCTAATCAACTCAACCATGGCACCAAGTGCCACATCCATTCTCTTTTTAAACACTTCCAGGGATAGGGACTCCACCACCTCTCTGGGCAGTCAGAAGTGTAAAGGTGACTCTAATGGCTCCTGATGCATGTCCCATGCCATAGCTGCTTGTAGCTCTTGCTTCCAGGTGAAGTTAAAATCTGTTCTTGACCAAGGTGGGCAGGCTGCATAACCAGGCAGAGCAGGAGCTGCTTGCTCACCACTGCTACTTTGAGCCTTGTGTTTAACTTCGCTTCCTGACCATCCCCAGTGCCCTCATAACAGTTCTCCCACTTGGCTTCTAAGCTGAGTCCTCCAGAAAAGGAGATGGATTCTGAATGCCTGCCTCACGCAGAAGCTGTAGGCATTCAGGTGCAAATGGTCTGAGCAGCAGGCACTGGGAACTCCCTCCTGAGCTCAAGCACCACTCCTGAAATCACCACAGACTGAGGAGTTAGAATACACAGATCTGTGCAGACATAGACCTAGAGAATGAGCAGCTCTTCTGAGTGAGACAGAGGCTTCCTGCAGGTGTTCAACAAGTGTGTAGATGTAAGGCTGCAGCAGCTCTCCTATGAGGACAGGCTGAGAGAGTTGGGGCCCTGCAACCTGGAGAAGAGAAGGCTTCCATGAGACCTTATATTAGCCTTCCAGGATTTGAAGGGGGCTACAGGAAGGCTGAGGAGGGACTATTGACAAGGGCTTGCAATACCAGGACAAGGAGCGATGGGTTTGAACTGGCAGAGGGGAGATTTAGACTGGATGTTAGGAGGAAGTTCTTTGCAGTGAGGGTGGTGAGACACTGGTGCAGGTTGCCCAGGGAGGCTGTGGCTGCTCCCTCCCTGGAGGTGTACAAGGCCAGATTGGATGAGGCCTTGAGTGACCTGTGCTAGTGGGAGGTGTCCCTGCCTATGGCAGGGGGTTGGAACTAGATGATCCTTGAGGTCCCTTCCAGTCTTACCATTCTATGATTCTATGTGGTTCTTCAGAATTGCGATTAGTGGTCACAGGAGTTGGGTTATCGTTGGACTTGATAATCTCAAAGGTCTTTTCCAACCTAAATGATTCTATGGCTATGATTCTGAGTCCCAGCTGCGGACTCACCATCACTTTTCTTTCATTGAAGGTAAATCCTACAGAGAAAAAAAAGTGAGAGAAGAGGACTAAGAATTCTCTGTCACTCAACAGTATTTTGTTGACTTTGGAAGGACCCTGGACATCCAGATGAGACTTTATTTTCTTCATTTCAAGTGGTATTTCTTGGTGACACTATTCCTGCACCCAGACACTGAACTGCAAATGAGTCTTAGGAGATCCTCCAGACAGCACAGTCCTGGGAGCAGTGGCCAGACCTAAAGAGCTGTCTTCCCAGGCTGTACCCAATTTCAAAGGAGAGGATGAGCTGAAATATTGGCATGAACATATCAAACACTGCTGTCAGTGCTGCTGTTCTTGCTTACCTTGTTTCCTGCTTCAGCAATAAAATTGTGTGGTGTGGAAATGCCTGAAGAGCAGAGCACTCCCCTTTGGTCAACCCTTCACTCTGGTTAGCCTCCTGCAAGCAGAAAAGAGAAGTAAAATTTCTTTCCCCAAGTAGCTCAGTAGAAAAGCAAAGACAGGGGATGGTGATGTATGGAACACCACAGGAGAGCAAAGCCACATCCAGGCCATTTTGAGAATTTCTAAGCTCCATTCTACTAAAGCAGACACAGGAACAGACA
Organism: Eubucco bourcierii; assembly: GCA_013396675.1. NCBI lineage: Eukaryota > Metazoa > Chordata > Aves > Piciformes > Ramphastidae > Eubucco > Eubucco bourcierii. The sequence goes on from VWZE01003993.1 coordinate 3,828, forward strand.
CAGGTTCTTGGAAGACCTTGGCAATAACTCAGGTTTCTTTGTGTGGGTCTTAGGACATGGACACAGTTGTGGTTGAATGGAGACTACCACTGCTTCATACAGGTTAGGTAGGGGCTGAATGTCAAGCTCTGTGTTTAAATGAGATTCCTGCAACCATGGTCAAAGAGTGCAGGTAGAGGTTCCAGGTGAGGCTGTTGAGGCACATAATGGTCATTTACTGCTCTCAGGGTCCTAACAGTTTATTAACACACAGACAGAAAAATGTTCTGTAATTGGGAAACATTTCAGTGAGGCAGGAATTCCAGGTCCCACCACTCAAAACATTTGCTTCTGGAAATCAGGAAGAAACCCATCACTCACCTCCACCTAACTCCAGAAAGATGGGCACCCAGCTGGGAGGTGATGTCTCATCTGCTCTGAAGGTCAGGAGTTTCTCTCTCCAAAGTGCGCACGATATAAAGTTTTATTTCCCATAGAAGTCTATAGAGTTGATGTCCTTGTTGCCTGGCTTGGATTTCACCACACCTCATGTCAAATGGACTAAATGTGTCTGTTCCCAACTGACTCAGCCAAAGAGATGTTGTAGGCAATTAGTGAGGCAAGGAGACTCACTGCTTCAAGTGGTTTTCTTTCTGCCTGTTAGAAAAACTTTCCCAGTAGCACAAGAGAAGTTTTAGCACAAGAGATAAGGTTTTGAGGCATAAATAAAAGTGTTTTAATTAACGTAGGTATTGATACATCCTTGATAAAGTTGCGGTTACCAGACACAGCTGCTGGGTACAGAAAGATCACGGTAAAAATTCTCACTTGCTTGGGAATTGGCTGGAAACCAACAAAAAGTATCAACTAGAAAGAGAGGATGTGGCTGCACTGCTGGGAGACCTGAAGGTGACAGCAGAGACCAGGGAGTGAAAGGACTTTGTTTAAAGCAAGCTTTCAGAGTCCTGATGTATTGTTAAACTCTGTGTAAGAGGTGTAATTAGCTTTGCTCGAGGCTCACAGCCTTTGGAGTAATCCACTGTGGGGCCACTGGTGCTGTGTAACCAATGGACACTGCTTAATGATTATGATTCTGTAGTGATGAGAGCCTGGAATGGGTTGCCCAGGGAGGTGGTTGAGGTCCCATCCCTGGAGGTGTTTAAGGCCAGGGTGGATGAAGCTATGGCCAGCCTGATCTAGAGTGGAGTGTCCCTGCCCATGGCAGAGGGGTTTGAGCTGCATGATCCTTGTGGTCCCTTCCAACGCTTCCTGATTCTGTGATTCTAAGGATTGCATTGAACATTAAGTTTTTCACTGCATCACCAGGGCAGAGAAGCAGGCACTGTCAGAGTTTTTACGAATTCCATCTACTGTGTTTCCATGCATCAAGGCAACCATCAGGGCTTTTCTGGGGGAAAATCCTGCCTAACTAAGCTGAAGGCTTTATACCACACAGTGACTGTGTGGTAGACAAGGGATGAACTATGGATGTGATCTGTCTGGGCTTCTGCAAGGCCTGTGACATGGTGTCCCACAGCATCCTACTTGCCAAGATGGAGAGATGTGGATTTGCTGGGTGGACTGTTCAGTGGATAAGGGATTGGTTGGATGGTGGCATCCAGAGGGTGGTGCTCAGTAGCTTGAAGTTCAGATGGAGAGCAGTGAGCAGTGGTGTCCCTCAGGGGTCTGTACTGGGACCTGTGCTGTTCAGTATTTTTATCCTTGCTGTAGACAGTGGGATCAAGTGCACCATCAGCAACTGTGCAGATGACACCAGGCTGAGTGGTGCTGTTGATATGCCAGAGGAACAGGATGGCATCCAGAGGGATCTGGACAAACTGCAGAGGTAGACCCAGGTGAGGTTCGATAAGAGAAGTGCAGGGTCCTGCAGCTGGGCTGGCACAACCCTCACTGTCAATACAAACTGGGGAGGAGGTGATAGAAAGCAGCCCTGAGGAGAAGGACCTAGGGGTGCTGATGGGTGAGAAGCTGGACAGGAGCAGGCAGTGTGAACCTGCAGCACAGAAGGCAAATCATATCCTGGGCTGAATCAAAAGCAGCATTGCCAGCAGATAGAGAGAGGTTATTCTGTCATTCCGCTCTAGCGGGACCTCACCTGGAGTACTGTGTCCAGCACTGGAGCCCTCAATATAGGAAGGAGATGGACCTGATGGAATGGGTTCAGAGAAAGGCCATGAAAATGATCAGGAGGTTGGAGCAGCTCTGCTACAATAACAGGCTGAGGAATCTGGGGGTGTTCAGCCTGGAGAAGAGGAGGCTCTGGGGAGACCTGAGAGCAGTCTGCCAGTACCTGATGTAGCCTACATGAAGAATGGAGAGAGACTGTTTACAAAGGCCTGCAGTGACAGGATTAGGGACATGGCTTCAAACTGGAGCACAGCAGGTTAGATTGGATGTCAGGAACATGTCCTTTACTATGAGGGGGGTGGGACACTGCAACAGGCTGCCCAGGGTGGTATTGGTGCCCCATCCCTGGCGGTATTCAAAGTGAGGTTCAACAGGGCTCTGGGCAGCCTGCTCTGGGCCCCTACTCACTGCAGAGTGGGTGAGGCCAGATGACCTTTGGAGATCCCTTCCAACACAGACCATTCTATGATTCTATGATCTTTATTCCTCATCCCCCAGGATCCTGGGAGCTTTGCCAGGTAGTCACTTGCGTGCACTCATTACTTTGCAGCTTTGGGTTTCCAAATGGCTGAACATCTTGCCCCCAGGTCTTTCAAGACCTGTTTCATTTGTTCGTTTTGAAGGGTGTAGATGTAAGGGTTACACAACTGAGTAACCACACAGTAGAGGAAAGACAGAACTTTGTCCAAGTCCCTCCCCCTGCGCTGCTGTGATTGGATGTACCTGAGGGTGGAGCTGCTGTACAGAATGGCGACCACCACGAGATAAGGAGAGCAGGTGGAAAAGGCTCTTTTCCTTCGTGATGAGGACTGGATGTGTGTGACAGTATAGACAATGTAGGCATAGGAAAAGGCAGTGACAGACAAGGTGCCAGGCGGGATCAGGACACTTGTCACTGGCATCACTGTCTCAGCAAGGGTTGTGTCTGTGCAGAACAGCTGCAGCAGTGGTGCTGTGTCACAGTAGAAGTGGTTGATGATGTTGGGCCCACAGAAGGGCAAATGGAGGATAATTGTCAGCGCAGGGAGTACTAAGAAGATACTCATCAGCTAGCAACCCAGCGCCAGCTGCAGGCAGCACTGACTGGTCATGAAGGAGGCATAGTGCAGAGGGTGGCAGATGGCCACGTAGTGGTCAAAGGACATGAGAGGTACATGCAAGAAAGTGCAGACACCCAGGGTGAAGAAGAGAGATAGCTGAAGGAAACAGCCCCAGAGGGAAATCGTTTTTGCCCCTGTCAGGAGGTTGTAGAGTGTCTTTGGCATGAAGGTAGATGTGAAGTAGATTTCCACGAGGGAGAAATTCCTGAGAAAGAAATACGTGGGGATGTAAAGGCGTGGTCCACCAGGGTGGTGGTGATAACAATGACGTTTCCAAGGAGGATCAGCAGGAAGGCAACAAAAAGAATGGCAAACAGGATGATCTCCGAAGTATGGTTGTTAGTGAGTCCCAAGAGAACAAACTCCACCACTGCTGTCTGATTCATCTCTGAAAGTTTAAAGGTAGTTAAAAAGATGTTAGACATGTTCCAAGAAGCAGAAAAAAACCTTCACATGTTGGTAGCTGTGGTGGTCCCAATTGGAAGACTTCAAGTCAGGGGGTGGGTGATGATACCTGTCTGACCTAAGCAGGCCTCTGGCTACTGCACACATCCCCTGGCCACTGCACAGACATTTGGCAAAGCATGAAGCAGCCTTAGCCAGCTCACATGGCACCAGTGATGATCCTCATCTTAAAGCACAGCAAGCTGTTATCAGGCAGACTTCCTTCTGCTAGACAGCAGAAATCATGAGCAGAGGTTTTGCTTCTGATGAAAATTTGGTAGGAGCTTTAAATATCACAGTGTGGGAATCACTCCACACACAAGGTCCATGCCTGACTAGAAATCCAAAGCTTCACAGCTGTGGGTTCTCAGCTCCTGAAGGGANGCTGTAGAGTGTCTTTGGCATGAAGGTAGATGTGAAGCAGATTTCCACGAGGGAGAAATTCCTGAGAAAGAAATACGTGGGGATGTAAAGGCGTGGTCCACCAGGGTGATGGTGATAACAATGACGTTTCCAAGGAGGATCAGTAGGAAGGCAACAAAGAGAATGGCAAACAGGATGATCTCCGAAGTATGGTTGTTAGTGAGTCCCAAGAGAACAAACTCCACCACTGCTGTCTGATTCATCTCTGAAAGTTTAAAGGTAGTTAAAAAGATGTTAGACATCTTCCAAGAAGCAGAAAAAAACCTTCACATGTTGGTAGCTGTGGTGGTCCCAATTGGAAGACTTCAAGTCAGGGGGTGGGTGATGATACCTGTCTGACCTAAGCAGGCCTCTGGCTACTGCACACATCCCCTGGCCACTGCACAGACATTTGGCAAAGCATGAAGCAGCCTTAGCCAGCTCACATGGCACCAGTGATGATCCTCATCTTAAAGCACAGCAAGCTGTTATCAGGCAGACTTCCTTCTGCTAGACAGCAGAAATCATGAGCAGAGGTTTTGCTTCTGATGAAAATTTGGTAGGAGCTTTAAATATCACAGTGTGGGAATCACTCCACACACAAGGTCCATGCCTGACTAGAAATCCAAAGCTTCACAGCTGTGGGTTCTCAGCTCCTGAAGGGATAGGAGATTCTGTACTGCTCATTTCTCCTTTTCATATGAGCTCCAAAACATGGTGTTTTGATAAATACTTTACAGAATCTGAGTCTCTTTCATGTTAGTGTCCATTACAGACACCAGGCCCCATGCACTGGAGCACCTCTGAGGGCAGATTCCAAACAAGAGCACAAACCATTTCCACAGAAATCTTGACTGATTCATCTCCCCTGGCTACAGATTGCTGCCACTCTTACTCAATACTCCCTACAGTCAAAGGCAGAGGTTAAGTACGTCCAGAGAGGTTTTCTACCCATCACAAGAAGTGCCTGCACCACTGGCATCTGTCCACTCTTGAGATACTGATCTTAGACAAAGAGATGAGATTGAGATCCTCCCCCGTCTTGTTTCCAGTTTCCAGACCTGACTGATTTCTATTTCCCAGACTGGCTTATGACTTAGCAGACAAACGCAAGTTTTACTGCTCTGCTTTTAATTGCATTTCTCTGCATTTATGGCAATGTGACAACAATAACTTCCCAAGTTACCAGTCTGCATCCCAGGTGGCAGCAACATCACAGCATCATAGAACAGCTTGGGTTGGAAGAAACCTTAAAGGTAATCTAGTTCAAATCCCCTTGTCATGGGCAGGGGCACCTCCCAACAAGACCTGGTTGCTCAAGGCCTTGTTCAACCCAGACAAGAGGCATCCACAACCTCCCTGTTCCATAGGGCACCCTGTGGTCCTATTCCATAGGGCAGCCTGTTCCATAGTCTCACCACCCTCCCACTGAAAAACTTCCCAAACTCCAGACTAACTCTACTCTCTCTCAGCTTTAAACCATTCCCCCTTGTCCTGTCTCTAGATACCTTAATGAGAAGTTCCTCTGCAACCTTCCTGCAGCTCCCTTCAGCTATTGGAAGGCAGCTCTAAGGTCATCCCGGAGTCTTTTCCAGGCTGAACAACTCCAGCTCCCTCAGCCTGCCCTCATAGCAAATAACCAGAAAAGCAGCAGATGTTTGTTAAGGAAGTAGTGATGATTTCCTAGGTAGGCTCCAAATCATCCTCATTCAATGTTGTCTCAGGGCTTCTGCCTCCCGTCAGCATGCTCATAGCCACTAACTCACAAGCACTACACCTGCCCTGTGAAGCTTGTTAGGACCTCATTTCAGCCTGAGGTGAGACCTGTGATGGAAATTCACTCCTTTGTCTGAAAAGGTCATCTGCCCTGAAGACAATGTCTGTCTTGTCTTCAGTCATCTTATGCGGGAAGGGTTAAACAATGGACACTACGAATTCAATGTGAATCAGATGCAAGTGCCAAACTTTATTTTCAAGGCTCACAAACTTATACATTACCTAATGACATGCACATCTTCTACACTATGATTTGCTGTGGCTCTAAAGGTCACGTTTGCATGGCACATCTACATCTGTAAGACAACTACCCCTATCAAACTGGTTCAAACTGGACCCTCATCCTACTTGGCTTGTTTACCACTTTGGCAAGGACACGGTGTCCTTGCCAAGCATTGCTGAGTGCAACCTATCACTACTGCATCTCCACATACCCATCTCGCTGCTTCTGTTTGCCCACTATCAGACTAATTTGGTAGCCACGTCCCTGCTCCTGCAGCCATTCTTCAACAATTCCCCCTTTTTTGTTTTGGGCAAGCAGGGCAGTAGCACTGGTGACTCTGTCTATCCCTCTCTGTATGCAACTATAAGCGATACGAACAGCAATCAAAATGAACAGTAGCAGTCCTATAATTCTAAGGGTTTCTTTTATCAAACTCAGTAACCAAGTGGACATGTTCCCAAAAATAGATAGAAGCCAGTTGTCAAAAGGACTATGATTTACAGTCACCTTCTGCACATGTTCCTTTAGCCATTTAAGCTGTTTATGGATTGAATCACTATGATCAGAAAGATTGAAGCAGCACATCCCTTCAAAGTCTTCGCAACCATGGCCTTGAGCTAACAGGAGGAAATCTATGACAGCTCTATTCTGCAGCAGGGCATGTCTCAGGCTTTGCTGATCCTCCAGCAATTGTTCAATTGCGTCGGTGGTGACATTGGCCTGTTTAACTGACCAACAGGTCAACCTTTCCAATTGCTTTAGCGCCTGTGCTACAGCAATGTGGGGTATATATGCAGTAGCAAAGACATTAGCTGTAATAGACCATAGCTGGACATCATCCCTACAATCAGGACTTAATGGGTTGGATGTTCTCAGACCTTGTCAGGTTCGCCTGTGGAGGATGACGTATTGTGTCAAATCAGCCCAGTCCTGATAGCAGGGGTCTAGTAAAGTAAGTTGACCCAGGTAAAAAGGTCCTCCAACAGCATTACCAGGAATCCCCTGCCAAACCTGGTCCGTGTATATAAGAAACACATGCGGAGGGAGGGCCTTGGGAGTCCTAATATTCCATAACATTGGGCCACCGTCACCGGCTCTGTCGACAAAAATAGCCTTAGCACCATAGGCGCCCAATGAATGGTCCTTATCATCATCTGTCCCACGAAAACGTCCTGGCTCAAAAAATTCGTAATTTACTCCGGGCAAGACATCAGTCCATCCCAAAGCATTCCAATACCTTTCAAGAGTGCCTTTTACCCCCAACACTTCTCCCACATACACCGCATTGGCATTCCTGCCATGATACTTATTCCCAAAAACAAAGCATGTTTGATTCCATCCCCTAGAGGTATTCCTTATGGCCTGTGACCCCAACAGTTCTAGTTCCTGGGGGTCCCAGGGCAAGGAAGAATTAAACCCCCTCATCAGTGATGCCGCACATGCAGCAGTATTATTGGGCCCTGAACAAGACCTGATGGTGTAACTGTTGAATTCAACTGGATTGAAGTCAGGAAGACCGACTAGGCAGGTCCGGAATGGGTCCGTTGCTGACTGAAGGCTGAGGCAGAAGTCAGTTTGGCCCGTTCAGTTCGTCCAGGTGACCCATGGATTCGTTCAGGGATCCACTTGAAAGATTCCGGTTGCTATCGTCCTGAAGGTCAATGTTATCAGCAGGGTGAGCAACCTTGATCCACCTTGCAGGTACCCACAGCGGACCTGTATGGGTGGAAACAGAAACATACTCCCTGCCCCCATACAACACCTCCGCCAGCCCTTCCTGCATTCCTGTCTTCGGATTTCTATACATTACTCTCATTCCCTCCTGAGATGGTTTCGTCAAGCACCCACCATGTATTCTAGCTGGAGGTTCTTCCTGGTCGGAGAAAATACACAGGTGATTAATTACATACAGTGCCATTGCAAATTTTTCAAATGGGTCGGTGATACCTGGGTACTTCCCTAAATAATTCTTCAGTGTCTGATTAGCTCGCTCTATCGTCTGGCTAGTAGGTGAGTTTGGGATCCTTCTTGTGTGTTTAACATCCCAATCCTGAAAGAACTTCCTTATTTTCTGGCTACTGTAGACAGGCACGTCATCTGTTCTAACCTCCTCTGGAGCTCCCATAACAGCAAAATAGACCGTCAGGTGTCTCTGCACATGCAGAGCCTTTTCTCCTGTCTAAGCAGTAGCCCAAATAAACTTGCTGTGGATGTCCACTGTTACATGTAAAAATTTCAATCACACAAAGGCTGGGACATGCGTTATATCTATTTGCCGTAATTGCAACGCCTTTAGCCCTCTGGGGTTTACTCCAACACCTAAGCCTGGGCCATGATTACTACACTCAGGGCAGGCCCGCACTATTCCCTTTGTTTCTTCCATGGTAATCCTAAACTGTCTATGCAAACCTCTGGCATTCTGGTGAAATTTACTGTGCGCTTCTCGGGCAAGAGTAAAGTAAAGTCGCTTAGAGTTACGGTAACCGACACTAGTCTATCAACTCTAGCGTTACCTTCACCTAGACCCTCCCCCCATTTGTGACTTCGGATATGTATCACACAGCATGAGGCTGTCCTTTGTTGTACGGCACTCTGCATAGAGTGCAACAGTTCAGCCAGTTTTTGATTCATAATGTCTCGAATAAAAGAATCGTCAATCTGCTGTAAGAGTCCTGCGACATACAGCGAGTCAGTCACTACATTCAGGGGGCAGTGCATCCACCGAGAGAGGGCCCACACCACTGCAGCTAGTTCCAAAGTCTGTAAAGAGTCGTCCAGTCAGCCTTCCAATAGCTGGTGCTTCCATCGTTCCCCCTCAGTCCAGGTAATTGCGGCTCTTTTTGACTTTCCCATATCGGTATAGACTGTAAGTGTGAGCTCTAAAGGTCAAGATGAGCGCTTTGGTAGTTGTATCCAATTCCCTTGACCAATCCATTTTAATGTTGGGGATGAAATTTGATTGGTGGAGATTTTTGAGGGGCATGATAGTAGACTGAGTTGGAGGGTGGGTGTCTGCCAGAGCATCTACTCCAGTTCTTGTTGTCGTATGGGGAGAAAAATAGTGGAAGGCTCCTGGTCCCTAATTTGTAGAGTCTGACGACAGCCTTTAATTTTTAACTCGGTCAGCTTCTCTATGCACTGTTGCAGGGTTGTGCGTGGTTGCAGTGATGTACACAACCATTCCAGAATTCTGATACTCTCCTCCTTTTTTGTTTTGCTCTGGCAGATGGCCACCAAGTACGTGTGCAGTGTGGGCAGAATTAGCAGATCAAGCGGGCGATCTGGGTCACAACGACTTACCCACCTCTGCGTGCTTTGAGTGGACAATTCAGTTATGATTCATTGTTATTCCTCAGTTGACTGAACCTTGTAGGTGGGGTCACGTCCGCACAACAATGGTCGCAGTTTTTCCAGGTCAGCTGGGGAAAAACCCACTATAGTTCTAAGCCATTGCAAATCACCCATCAGTTTCTCTGCATCTGTAATAGTTTTCAAGTCCATATGCAAGATGAGTTTCTGCAGCCAAATAAGTGAGTCTGTAATTTGCCAATATAAGTACTTAAAAGGGGGCACTCTTTGTATCTTTTCCAGAGTGATCTTCAGACCGTGCCTTGAGAGTACTGTTCCTATTTGTTGCAGTTGTTCATCTAGGAATGGCCAAATAGGATGTCATCCATATAATGATAAATCAATGTATCTGGTCACTTGTTCCGGAGCAGCTGTAAGGCATTGTCCACATAAAACTGGCAGATTGTTGGGTTATTTTTCATTCCCTGTGGCAATATGGTCCATTCAAACTGTTGTGCTGGCGCCTGCCTGTTGAGTGAGGGCAGGGTGAATGCAAAATGCTGGCAGTCACTGGGGTGCAACGGAATAGTGAAAAAACAGTCCTTTAAGTTGATAATCAAGAGGTGCCATTTCTCAGGGAGCACCACTGGTGTTGGAAGACCTGACTGTAGTGCCCCCATTGCTTGCATTTGGTCATTGATGGCAGGCAGGTCATGTAATAGTCACCACCTCCCACATTTCTTGAGTATAACAAATATAGGGGTATTCCGTGGGCTGGTAGGTGGAACCAGGTGTCCGGGATTGACTTATTCTTGGACCAATTCGTGAGCCCTTTGCAACCTTTCTGATGTCAGTAGCCACTGCTTCACCCAAACAGGGTTGTTGGTCAACCACTGAAGTTGGATAGAGAAAGGTTGCACACCAGTGGCCACAACATAAAAGACCCTTCATTGGTCAAACGCAGGCCCAATTGTAACAGGGCATCTCTGCCAAGCAGTCCATTGACCGCTCAGCGTAGTGGCATGACAGTGATAAACAGTGAAGCGGTTCTGTGCTCCATAGTTAGATAAATCCGCTGAACATAACGCTGTACTTCCGCCATGTCACCAACACCCTCTACCCCCTTCACACTGGGTTGTGTGGACCAGTGAGGGGGTCAGTGTCCTCTGTCAACTATGGTTATATCCGCCCTGGTGTCTGCAAGCATAGTTAGCTGCATCCCATCACTTCCATTGGAGAGACTGACTGAGAGCGTGGGGCATTGACCGAGTTGCAGAGTCACAAGCGCCAAGCCCCTAGTCGAGCCGAATCCACTGCTTCCCCTCTGTTGAGGGAGTACTGGGGGTGCTGCATGTAAAAGATTGGGTAACGGGATTATCTGAGCAATACGGCTACCTTGTGGCATGACTATCGGGGAAAATCAGTTTAAATCATTATCTGGATGGTCCCGCTGCAATCTGCATCGTCAACTCCAGGCAAGACAAAAAGTCCTTTGATAGAGGAACATCCAATCAACAGACCTCCAACGTTTTGCTTGTTAAGTCTTAATGGGTCTTTAAGGGTGGATGGGACTTTCTGAGGTCTATTGTCTATCAGTTTGATGCTTACTGCTGTTGCCAAGTCCACCCCAAGACTCTCCCTTGTTGCTGGTTGTAAGTCACTGGAGCAGCCATATGTATCGGGGCACAGCTGCTCCCTGTGCTCGTACTCCTGTTTCCTGACCTCCGGCAGGCATTAGTAGCACGAGTATCAAGGTTACAGTGCTTGCAATGAACTCGGGCAACAGTGCAGCGAGTGCGCATATGACCAGGTTGCTCACAGCGAAAGCATTTTATCCGGCTTTTTGGTCTTGCGTCACCACTCATTGGGGCTCCCAGTGGTGCCATTGCTACCAATGCTTGTGTCTGTTGTTCAATAATCCCCTCCAGGTTTTCTTTAGGAGACTCAGACACCTGCACCACATGACTGCTTGCCTGTGCTGGGGCCATCTCTACCCGTTGTGCCCTTTCTATCATTTCTGCCCTCTCTTTGTTTTAGTGATGTGTATGATGGAGTGGTAGGAGTTGTCTTGACATCCCCTAAAGCTACTTGTGCGAGTCTCATAGATTCTCGTAAGACTTCGGGGGGTAGGACTAACTGTGTGTCCACTCCCTGCCATTGCCCAATGCCCATCAATTGGGGGATGTTGATTCCTCTCAGGGGGTCGCCCTCTGCCTGAGGCAAAGTGGCTGCTCCCTGACAGAGGTTTTCCATAGCAGCGTTAAACTGCACCTGATGCGAGGGGTTATTCCAATCTTCTTGAACCAGTGTGCCAGAGTTAGAAAAGATGTATTGCAACATCTGGCGAGCAGGTTCACTGTGTAACCCGCACTTAGACACCGTATCCCTTAACTGCGATAGCATCTTCCAATCAAAGGTTTGATGACTCCCTACAGGAGTGTCATCTGCCCTTGTCTCATAAATGATGGGACACGCCCTGGTTAGCATGTTTGCTGTATCTATGTCCCCTATTGATAGCGCATCTCATGCTATTTTCCCCCAGGGTTGACACCAAGGTTTCGGCAGAACAGACCCCGTAACCCTGGGAGACACCCCATCCCACTTGTCAGTTTGTTCCCCTGGGGTCACCCCTTCACAGGCGGGTGCAGGTTTAGCAGCTGCACTCTCAGCCAAGAAAACCTCCCGTCTCTGCGTCTTTTTCCTCTCTAGTCACCTCACCAAAGCTTGCACCATCTCATATAGGCCCTCCGAATATAAACTCTCTGAGTCCCCTTCAATTTCGCTGGGTGATAAGCTAGGGCATTGAGATGGCAGGTAGGAAATCTGAGTAGTGGTTTCAGCAAATTCGGGGCGTGAAGGAGCTCTAGGAGCCAGGTAGGTTCCTTTGGTCAATTCTGGTACCTGTCCCGAATTCGGAGCCTCGCCCACTGGCAAGACCCCAAGAGAAGGCCAGTTGGGCTTCTCTGATAGTTTTATTGATTTCCTCCTGAATAAGCCCTGTGATCTCTGTTTGTTGACTCGCTCCTGCGCCTCCTCCACAGACCCATCCACAAGAAGGGTCAGATGGAGGAATCTGGGAACTACAGGCTTGTCAACCTGACCTCAGTGACTGGGAAAATGATGGAGCAGATTATCTTGGGAGCAGTAACTGCGCACTTGAGGGATGGCTAAGTGTTCAGGTCCAGCCAGCATGGATATAGGGAGGGCAGATCCTGCATCTCCAACCTGATCTCCTTCTATGATCAGGTGACCCACCTGGTGGATGTGGGGAGGCCTGTGGATGTGGTCTACCTGGACTTCAGCAGGGTCTTTGACACTGTCCCCCACAGCAAACTGCTGACCAAACTGTCAGCTTGTGGCTTAGATGCCAACACTCTGCACTGGGTTAGGAACTGGCTGGAGGGTTGAGTCAAGAGAGTGGTGGTGAATGGTGCCGCATCCCGTTGGAGACCAGTCACTAGCGGTGTGCCCCAGGGATCAGTGCTGGGCCCCATCCTCTTTAACATCTTAATTGATGATCTGGATGAGGGCATCGAGTTGGTCACAAGCAAATTTGCAGATGAGACCAAGCTGGGAGCTGATGTTGCTGGGTTGGAGGGCAGAAGGGNGCAGGGAGGTCATTCTGCCCCTGTACTCTGCATTGGTTAGGCCACATCTTGAGTACTGTGTCCAGTTCTGGGCCCCTCAATTTAAGAAGGACATTGAGGTGCTTGAACGTGTCCAGAGAAGGGCAATGAGGCTGGGGAGAGGCCTCGAGCACAGCCCTATGGAGAGAGGTTGAGGGAGCTGGGATTGGTTAGCCTGGAGAAGAGGAGGCTCAGGGGAGACCTTCTTGCTGTCTACAACTACCTGAAGGGTGGTTGTGGCTAGGAGGAGGTTACCTTCTTCTCTCAGGCAAGCAGCACCAGAACAAGAGGACACAGTCTCAAGCTGTGCCAGGGTAAGTTTAGGCTCGAGTTGAGGTGAAAGTTCTTGCCTGAGAGACTCATTGGCTACTGGAATGGGCTGCCCAGGGAGGTGGTGGAGTCAGCATCCCTGGAGGTGTTCAAGGCAGGTTTGGACATGGCACTTGGTGTCATGGTCTAGTCTTGAGGTCTGTGGTAATGGGTTGGACTTAATGATCTTTGAGGTCTCTTCCAACTTTGGCGATACCGCGATACTGTGACCCGACAGCCACTACGGGCAGTACCAAGCTGGGCTGGCCAGGGACTAAGACATTAAAAGCCCCTGAATCCTCGGTCGCAGGGGACTCTGGAGATTGGGATGTAACTTAGTACTCGCAACCATGGTGAATGCCTGCTCCATCTTATATTTTTTTATCACATTTATCATCTCTTGCCATGGGACTTGCAACTTCTTTGCGGCAGAATCACCATCTATTACTGCGTCCCAAAGGGCGTTACCAAATACCCACCATTCATCCTCACAAAAGTAGGACTCAGAAGTCCTGAAGAAACCTTTGGCGTACCCATAGGCACAAAGTCCCGACAGAAGCTTCAGGTTAAAGTCCACACCCCGCTTTTCTAAAAAGTATTGTAGCAAGGAAAGGGCTACCTCTTTATCCATGGTCACAGTGTCCCGCTGCCCCTCCTGCAGCGACAAGAACTGGTCCTCTATTTCTCCAGCTCCGGGACCCCAGACTTGGTCCACCGCCCACTCCTGGGTCTGCCATGCCCTGGTCAGTGTTGCTCCCTCGGTAGCCCGCTCTGCCAACCTTTCCTCCCCCACTTTTTCAAGTTTCCCCCATATGGGGTCCCTGTTCAGGCGCCACTTGACAGGAAGAGTTAAACAATGGACACTACGAATTCAGTTTGTGGGCACAAAGCCCCATTGCCTAAATCCAGATGTCTGCATCTGCAGCTGATTCCCGCATCTGCGGCTGATTCCCACCTCTGCAGCACAGGATGACTTTAATCAGTGCTTCCTGTTCCTGTCATCCCCTCTGGGTGATCATGGCAAGGCAGAATCCTTTATCAGGAGTAAGGTGCTCAAGATGGAGCCAAGAAATACAGCACCAAGAGTGGCACTAAACTTGTTATGTTTTTGTTACCTACATGAGCCAGCAGTGTGCCCAGGTGGCCAAGAAGGCCAATGGTATCCTGGCCTGCATCAGGAATAGTGTGGCCAGCAGGAGCAGGGAGGTCATTCTCCCCTTGTACTCTGCACTGGTCAGGCCACACCTTGAGTACTGTGTCCAGTTCTGGGCCCCTTAATTTAAGAAGGACATTGAGGTACTTGAACGTGTCCAGAGAAGGGCAACGAGGCTGGGGAGAGGCCTCGAGCACAAGCCCTATGAGGAGAGGCTGAGGGAACTGGGACTGTTTAGCCTGGAGAAGAGGAGGCTCAGGGGGGACCTTATTGCTGTCTACAACTACCTGAAGGGTGGTTGTGGCCAGGAGGAGGTTACCTTCTTCTCTCAGGCAACCAGTGACAGAACAAGAGGACACAGTCTCAGGCTACGCCAGGGCAAGTTTAGGCTGGAGGTGAGGAGGAAGTTCTTCACTGAGAGAGTGATTTGTCACTGGAATGGGCTGCCAGGGGAGGTGGTGGAGTCACCGTCCCTGGAGGCATTCAAGGTAGGTTTGGACATGGCGCTTAGTGCCATGGTCTAATCTTGAGGGCTGTGGTGATGGGTTGGACTTGATGATCTCTGAGGTCTCTTCCAACCCTTGCGATACTGTGATACTGTGATACCTCTGGCTTTTACTTCTCAGTTGCAGTTGTTTGCTCCATGCATGGCCAAAAAGGAACTGTGGAATATGATTTATATGTCTTAAGCCTGATAGCTAAAATTATTGTTTACATCACCCTTACAAGGATCAATATTCCTCTAGACAGCAGACAGTCCATGAACCACTGTCCTGGGTTTGAACTGGCACCTGAAATGAATCTTGTCCTTGATCCAGACGCGGCAGCTCATGCAGCTGCTGGATTTGGCAGCATGGAAGATCCCTTTGAACTTTGTCTGAGATTCTTAGTCCCTTATGAAAGCACAGAAACAGCCTGGGTACCCCTGGACACAGATTGCTATTTGCTCTGTGTGGAGGAACTGAGCCCAGGAGCCACTGTCCTGACACTACATGGAGGAGAGGTGAAGCATATGCATTGCTGTCTGAGCATTTTACCTTCTGGAAGGAACAAGAAGCACCAACAATGGCAGAAGCCACCAAGGAGGGCATGGATGTGACAGGTGATGGTAGTGCCACCAGGGAGGGCATGGCTGTGTAGGTGATGGTAGTGCCACCAGGGAGGGCATGGTTGTGCCAGGTGATGGCAGTGCCACCAAGGAGGGCATGGTTGTGAGAGGTGATGGCAGTGCCACCAGGGAGGGTATGGCTGTGACAGGTGATGGCCCTTCCAGAAGATCAGAAAG
>VWZE01003995.1:0-28411 GCA_013396675.1 Eubucco bourcierii
CTTCCAATCCTGGTGATACTGTGATACTGTGTGATACTGTGAAAAATAGGATGGTCCTATAGGACTGATGTGGAGATATGGGATAAGTAGTTCTCAGCTTTGGTTTAGGGTCTAGGGTTAGCATGTATTTGAGCCGCTGATAGAGAGAGGCTTTAACATGATCAACTTCAGCTGGCTGTGTGGGTGCTGCCTGGGAAGCCATCTGAGCAAGCTGTGAAAGCAGCAGAAAGGCAGGTCAGCATTCAGATGGCCAGTCCTATGGTGTCCTGCACTGACAGGTCTGCCAGATGTGCTGGGACTGGCAGTGGCTCTAATGCTAGCAAGAGCTTTATTTAGCTTAGGCTCTAACCAGGCACCCTTGTTACATTGCCTCTGACAGCACCAGTAGCTGGTTCCAGCCCCAGAGCACCTGAATGCTTTATGATTTCTTGTTCCAGCAAAGCAGAAAAGAGTTAACTCCCCCACAGTTCTCCTCCAGAAGAGAGAAGATGGAAATGTTTTATACCATGCTATTTTTAAATTGTTCAAGAAACATTACTAACAGAACAGCATAACTGACGTTTCCCAGAATCAGCTGATGAAAGTGCACAACACTGCTCCTCTTGGGCTGTCCAGGAAAGGTGGAACTTAAAATAGCTTGAAAATAGGAAGAAAAGGCAGGAAGCCATTACAGAGCTCTGTATGGAACACCCCAAAGTCTATTTTAGCTGTTAGCCGATGGACTTAAGGCCATAGAGAGCAATTAGCAAATGAGACCACTCAAAGGTTCGTTTCTCCACTGAATCCTAAATTTAGCTCCAGCTCATTTTCAGGGAGAGGTGGGATGAAAGGGCCAGAGACCAGAGGCATCTATCCAGATGTTACAGAAACCTCTGTGAAAAGAGTCTTCTTTAAAGTGGAGGGTCTCCAGCCACTTTGGCTGTGGGATAGGCACTCGGGAGCACCCTGTGATGCTGACATCTCTCCACTATGACCTGGGCTGAGACCCACCAACTGGCCTCAAGTGATCTACTGAGTGACTCACATGTTCCTTACAGAGGCAGCATACGGCATCACTTAATGCACTCAAAAGTCACTTAGAAACAGGCACAAATGGGGCAACTCATGACAGCCCCATATGAAAGGATCCGAGGTGTCCTGTATGATCTAATTGCTGCAATGCTCAGGCAGCAGAGCATTGTCTTTGTGAGGGCTCAGGGAGCAGAGCATTTTCTTTCTGAGGCCTTTTATTTCTGAGAGTTGTTAAAGATAACATTTTGCAGTGGTTGTTCCAGACTAATTTCCATGGAGAATAAATTCAAATATGGATAAACTCAGACTCTTCTGTGGCCTGTGTGAGGCTGGAGGGCAGGTGAGAAGATTACTCTGGCCTCTTCTGAGTTTGTAATGTCCAAAGGAGCACAGCTCCTTGTCAAAAAATAATAAAAAAACAAAACCAAAACCAAAACCCAACCAACCAACCAAAAAAAAAAAAAAAAAATCCAAAGTGGTAGAGCTGACACTGCTGGGAGATGCTGGGAGATGCTCTGCAGTGAGAAACGGGTGTCCTGAAAAGCCTGACAGAAAACATCCTTCCTGTTGGAGTGGAGAGTAAAATCTCTACACAGATGATAAATGTAGCTCCCCTGCTTACCCTTTGTTTTCATTAAAGGCCAAAACAAATAATCTCTTTTTCCCCTTGTTTTTGAGGAAGCAGTTCAAACTCAGTTTCTGTGTGACAGCTGGCCAGCTCTCACTGTGAGCAGTGAGCAAAATCCAAGGTGAGTGGAGCTGAAGAACACCATCCTTGGGCAGCTCAGGATGCCTTAAAATGGTTTCAGTGCTGCCTTCAAAACAGATGCTGTGTGCATGATGTCCCAAGCCCAGGCCACATTTCCGATCAGCTGCCTCTGGCGCTGCTGCAGTGGGGTATGTTGAGGACAGTGTGTCCCAGCTTTGGAGGGCTTGCATAGAGGCCAAGTTAATGCCTCCAACTGTAACAAGTATGTCTAATGCACAATTTGCTGTGCCTTCCTCACTTGCAAGCCATCATTTGTAATACTTGTGATGGTACCTAGCAAGAGGCAGGTGAATGGGGAAATATTTTCAGTCAAAGAAGCATTAGCAGGTACCACTGGTAGTATAGAAGTGCCCTTGAACAATATATGGCACAAGGAACTGCTGGGGGACCTGGTGTGCATTAGACATTGAACAGTCTCTATGCACAAAGACACAGGTGTGGTTTGATTCAATTCTTTGTGTTCATCTCATGAAAGGGACCCAGAAGCCTGGTGGTCACATTTTCGGTCTGGCTGTGACAGTGCCACACCCTGAGGGGAAAAAAAAGTACTCCTGCAAGAAGGCTTCGGTTTTGATGCTCTCTTTGTCTTTGTACAAACCTCAGATTTTCTTTCATGGACAGAGTCTCTACAGTATCAAGCAAAGCCATACAAAATGACTGGCCCTATTTTCCTGTATACATCTCCCCTCTAGCTTGGGCTCTGACAGTGCAGGCCACCAGCATCTTCCTGGCAGCGGCCACGCACCTTTGATCAGGCGGTGGGGTCATGTTACTTGCAATCCCCTAAAGGCAGTGTTTTGCATGGTGAACAATATCCTATCCAAGGAACAGACTGGCACAGCTCTGGCTTGAACAAGCGCTTAACTCTTCTCCGTCTAACATCTCCCACCAAAGGGCGTCTAAGCTGCTTTGTGGACACTTAATGAGCAGACTGGTGGGGTGCAAGGATACTGCGAGGCTCCAGGCTATAAGGATGCAAAAGCTGTTACAGCAATGGATTAAGAGTTTTGTCCAAGGCTACAAAACAAACGGGCAGCAGAGCCAGGAGTTGACACTCCCTCTTCTCTGAGACAATCACTAGAGTAATCTTCCCTCCTGTCAAAGTAGCCAGTGGAAGGACAGGTGAGAAGGATCAAGTGGGGAAAGCTCTACGTGCAGAAAAAAAGGAGCATATCCATTTTATTCTACATTTTGTGTGTGCAAAATGGGAAAGAGGTGGTGCAATTTGCCTAGAGGGTGGTTTCCACAACTGGAAATATTTAATTAAGTGAATTCTTCTCCTAGTAGTACTTTAAAAGGTTATATCCTCAATTAACAGTGCATTAGACCTAGCCCGGGCCCCATTTTGATATGCTCAGTGGACTGTGAGGAATTTACTGTCAGCTTAAGAGAGACAAAAAGGTAGAAGTCAAATTGGTGGCAGAATGCAGTTCCTGGCTCCCTGTCAAAGCACCCGCATGCCTCGTTACCTTGGTTTAAAGCCAATAGACGAGCTTAACAGAGCTGTTTATTATTCCCTCCCCTTCCATCTATACCGAAAAGGAGGTTTCAGCTACAAATCCTTTCTTTGCTAAGTTGTGCTTCGCTCTTCCTTCTCTGGGTAGCTACCTGTTCTCAGGCCGCCTTATTGCAGCGCGGCTCTGGCAGGCAGCTAAGTGCCTGCTGCCGACGGCGTCTCTCAGGCCATTTCAAGCAATATCCTCTCTGCACCAACTGCTTCTGCGGGGAGCGTTACTGTACCCTGCTGCCAGACTTGGAGCCGAATGATCCTGGGGAGGTGGGGAGAGGGTGTTAATGAGATAATAAATTGTACACTTGCTATTTTCTACTGCAGCGTAAATATGGGGGTTTCTGGACTGCTTAGCCATTGCAACAGGGCTCTGTCACAAAGAGAGGTAGATTCCTTTTCTATGATTGCAGCCGCCGCAGCATTGCACCACACAAATTGCCAACCTCTTCTTCCTCTCTTTATCAGAAAGCATCTGTCCTGTTTCCCTCTAGGTCCTGTGTAGCACACGCGTCCCAGAGTGGTTTTCAATTCTGTTGCACCAAACGACCTACTGTAAAGACACCTCTGGACAATGGATATAAACGAGGGATATAAGTGTCCCCACTGCGGCAGTACTCCTTACTGCTTAGGGGACGGGACCATCTGAGTGTCTCCACAGGAAAATCATAGCTTCAGAAAAGGTGTTAACTTGTCCTGAAATTGTCTACCCACCTTAGGTACGGCAAGGGTTCGATGGGGAAAAATCTCAAAGCACAAGTGCCACAGATGGCACGGGAACAGCTGAGCCACATCCCCATTCCCATCCCCTTCAGCACTGCCAGGGCAGTTCCATGCAGAGGAAGGGGGCAGAAAGTAGGAGAGAGACAAATGGCCTTTCTTTCCCACTCATTACTTACTGAGAACCTGACTCCTACCCCTGAAAAGTTTGTGCTGTTCGTTGGCCTCTAGGTTTATTTTCAGCCTCTTCTGTAAGACTGTGCCAGGTGTTTGTGGCCAAAGCCTCTCAATTCTTTCTGCAGGCTCTGCTGAAGAAGGCTGTGCTCAGCCCGTACCTATACCTTACTACACAGTGTTTTGCAGTGATTTATTTCCTGCTGTGCTGAGACCATTGCCTGCTATAGAGCCAGACAGAGTCTCAGCAGTTCATCGTGGTCTCTTTTTGGCCTGTATCATCCTGTCTTATCCTCAGCACATCAGTCGTTTGCAGCAGGAGCCTTCCTTGCAGATGCCAACCACCTCCATCAGCAAACCACAAAATCTGAAAAAATTGATGATAACAGAAGTAGTCATCTCAGGTCAGCATGTGTCTGAAAAAGCCAGAAGTAGGGGTGACCTACACACATGATTTTGTTTTTGGGTATCCTAAACTTTAGCAAAGGTCCTATTATTCCTACAGTCTTACTTTTCCTAAACAGTCCTATTCCACCTTCATAGAAATGCAAACAGAGCTCCCACAGAACCAGTCTGTGAACTTAGTTAATTAGTCAGCATGCTTGGGGGGAACACAGATTAACACCTGGCTTCATCCCTGCTGACAAGCTGTCTTCAAAAACCTGTTTAGGAGGCAGGGGAGCCCTTCAGCTGAGAGGAGCTTTTAATGAGATCTCTGCATGCTAACCTGGAGTGGAGCAGTGATGACTTTGCTCAGGGAGCCTGTGTATAAATGGGAATGTGGAGGGTGGGGTGAGGCAAGGGGTCCAGCACCCTGGTCCAGCAGTACCTGGCAGACCGAGCAGGACACAGAGGTTGCTTTTCTGTCCTCACCTACTTCCCTTTGGTTTGAATAGGAATTCGTTGCAACTGTAAGCACCACTCCAGTTCTTCTGAAGCATTGTGAAAGAATGTGATGATGTAGCTTTATTATTTTTAGCCTATTTTCCTAAGTGAATTGTGCTTACACAACGACATCTCTGCAGCCCTACCCTCCATGGCTCTCACACGCAAACTCTCATAGCTTTTGTACCCATATATAATTTAAAACAAATTTGAGAGGGAGCAAAGGTCTCAGAGCTATGAAGGGTAGCTCACACTGCTGGCATATGAGTAGACATTGCACACATACACAACCCTGCTTGCAAGCCTATTGCTGGCAGGTAGGCAGATGTAACTCAGCCCTGGTTGGTGCCAAAGGCAGTTCCCAGCCAGCACTGCTGTCACCTCCTGCCTGCCCTTGCTGGGACTTGCTCTTGCAGGTGTAAAGGAGATGGGCATGGAAAAACATGAGAAGGGTCAAGGATGGGACACAGGGAAATTGTGGGAAAGGCTGAAGGCTTCAAGGATGCAAATCTGTGGCAGACAGGACTTCAGCAGTGCTAGCACTGAAAAGCCTTCTGCTCTGAGTGAGAGCAATTGGTGTCTTCAGCACAGTTCAGCACTTTGTTTAGAGTAATTCTCAATAAGTTCTGAATGGGACTTAAACTCTGCTTGACTGGGTTAAGGAAACGGTGTCAGAACCTGCTCTGGCCTGTGCTTTGATTCCGTTTCTTAGACAGGACAAAGGACAACCTGAACTGAGGCAAATACAAGGGGAAAATGAATGTGGGGTTCATTCCTATTTCTATGGGGGAAAAAAAAAGAGCCTGAAAGGTAAATGAAAATCCAAAAGTTTGGAATCCTAGGCTTCACCCTTTCAGGTGAAGAAAGTTCTACCTTAATGTGCAAAGACTACCAAAGCTGTGAGACACTCATTAAAACACACACAAAGCCTCCACGAGGTGAGAAATAATTTGCACAGTGGTAGCAAAAGGTGTTGAGCAAGTGTTTGTGTCAGCTGCTGCCTTGCTGGATAGGGCATCCCAAGCCCTCCATAACACCAGGCCAGTTTGGCAAAGCAAAGATGCTGCCGTATGTGAGGGACCTCCCAGGAATGTCAACAACCTGTCTCTGATTCCTGAGGCTTCAGAAGCCAAGGTGAATGGGTGGTGCGACTCTGTGTAAATGCCAGGTACAGGAGTATCTGTGTCACCATTCATCATAGGCATCTGATCTTAAACATCTGCCTGAAGAGTGATGGTCGTTTGATGTAAGATTTGTAGTGTACAAAGGATGAGGAGACAAGTTCAAAGGGCTCGTGGTGGGTTAATGAGATACATGATTCAGTATGCAGACACATGGTATACAACACTGATTTATTGACCCAGTCTACCATTAAATGTCATTATTTTCTCAAGAATGAACCAAACTAGGTATTTATACTGATGGAAAACCAGAATACAGCACATAAGGGTCTTTGTCAACATTCTCACCACTATTCTGGATAGATAAGGGCAGAATTACACCTTCTCTTTTCTCCTTCTATCAGTGGGGTATTAGCTGTCCAAACAGCCCCAGGCAGCCCCTGCTCTTTCAGCATGGGCTGCTCTTTCAAACACTGCAGCTACAGCAGTTGGGTCTTTCTTTCGTGTCCTAGCACTGTTCTTCAACATTTTCCCCAGCAGAATGGACCTGCTGGAGAACTGGGCTCTCTGAAGAAGGTGATTCTTTGATGGTGCTGTATACAAGCTGATATTTTAAGGCAGAACCATAGCCAACACAAAGTCTGTTTGGTTGCATTAAAGCCAGTCTGAGTATAAGCTCTTGGTCTATTTTCTAATTAAGACTCTTTTTTTTTTCTTTCTTTTCTTTTCCCAACATACTATGGTCAATAGCAAATCTTTCAACAATTAGGACATTATTTTGCTCCATCAAGCATAAAATTTAAAGGATACTCAATTCCATTTGAAGCATAGTGCAAGAGAATGAGATTCTTACCTTGAAGCTGGAGTGCTCCTGACTGGCAGGAGACCTTAAGCTGCTCCTGGGCTCTGCCTGCATGTGCCCTGGAGGAAAACACTGGGATCAAGCTCTTTTCTGAGTAACCTCTCATTTTGAACGTCTCAATATTTGCCTGCATCACCTGAAGGCTCTGATTTCTGTTGTCAAAGTCGCTGACAGCTTTCAGCTTCTGTTGTTCTTGGCTGCTTCTCAGAAAGATAGCATGTGCGTAATACTTTTGGGGGGTTGGTTTGGTTGGGTTTTAATATTTAGCTACACCAGCTTCATCTAACTGTGCTTCCATGGCAATATTCCAGTTGACTTTTATAACCATGAGAACTCATAATCAAACAGAAAGGTGAAATTACCAAAATATCAGCTTAGCTATTATTTTTTAACTAAGGCATGCACTTCTATGAGAAGTGTACTTCAAAACAGCCAACTTGCACTGACATTGCAATTTCTGAGTAGAAAGAGTAGAGAGTCAGATCCAACCTTACTAGAAATCCGTAGAAGATGATGCCTCAGTGACATAATACAGAAGTGCTATTTCTCAGTAGCTAAGTGGAGTTCAAAGGCAGCTCTTTCTGCATTCAAAATGCCAAAATCTGATACAAAAATCTTTAGACTGCTCATCAAAATAAAATAAATCCCCTTTCCCCACCATGACTACATGATACAATAATTCTTTTATATCTAGCCCACCGAGATGGTAAACTGCCTATCACTGGGTAATGCCATTCCATGGAAGTCAAAATGGAAGCCAGTAAAATCAAAACAGTCAGGTCATCGTTGACTCAGGCAGCAAAAATCAAGGAATTAACTGAAAGCACAACACCTTTTAAAGCCATAAACCACTACAAAGTTCTGTTTCTACCCATTGTAGAGGATGATGAAGGGTAATAATGGATACATGTGCCCCCTGCTGTTATTCCTTTGCAAACGGGGAAATTCCCAAAGCAGCCCTGGAAACGATGACCTATGTAAATGGGACTTGCAGGAGTCTCTTCAGGCGGTAAGTGAAACAGTGGAAGGTGAGGGGAGCTGTGGAGAAGCAGGCACTTGGCCAAAGCTTGATCCTGCTGTATCCTATCCATGTTGGCTGGACCATAAGAGGGCACCCGTGCCAGCTGAGTTTTTTTCCAGGAATGAGCAAAAGGCAAGCTGTGACTGCTGGCACTGTAGCATTTCTGAGCTCTGTACCTAAAATCTCAACTTTTTAATGGGCAGGGAAAACAGAATAGAAAAAACATGTTCCTCTTGCCCTGTTGCCATGCTCTGCTGAGGCAGCATGGCCAGATCCAGAGACATCACTTCACGTCAGTGAACCATCACCTCTGAGAGCCCCTGCAGCAGTTCCTCTGAAGCAGAATTCAGCTTCCCCAAAGTGTGGAAAAGGGACATACTGGTTACTGATGGGGATAGCTGCACTGGAATACTGTGTACTTATAGAATGGTAAGGTTGGAAGGGACCTCAAGGATCATCTAGTTCCAACCCCCTGCCATAGGCAGGGACACCTCCCACTAGTACAGGTTACTCAAGGCCTCATCCAATCTGGCCTTGAACACATCCAGGGAGGGAGCATCCACAACCTCCCTGGGCAACCTGTTCCAGTGTCTCACCACCCTCACTGTAAAGAACTTCCTCCTAACATCCAGTCTAAATCTCCCCTCTGCCAGTTCAAACCCATTGCCCCTTGTCCTGTCGTTGCAGGATCTTGTAAATAATCCCTCCCCAGCCTTCCTGTAGGCCCCCTTCAGATACTGGAAGGCTACTATCAGGTCCCCTCGAAGCCTTCTCTTCTCCAGGCTGAAGAGCCCCAACTCTCTCAGCCTGTCCTCATAGGAGAGCTGCTCCAGCCCTCTGATCATCTTTGTGGCCCTCCTCTGGACCCGCTCCAACACTTCCATGTCCTTCCTGTGCTGAGGGTTCCAGAACTGCACACAGTACTCCAGGTGGGGTCTGACAAGAGCAGAGTAAAGGGGCAGAATCCCCTCCCTTGCCCTGCTGGCCACACTGCTCTTGATGCAGCCTAGGACTCGGTTGGCTGTTGACTGTCTCCAATGGCGTTTGAATAGAAAGTGAGAAAACCTCCTACTGCCCTTCTCCTTAGTCCCATGTAACAAAGTTGTCTCCCTGTCCACTTGCAATTATAATCCCACCAGTAAAGGAGCACCAGGCTCATCACCTGGTGGCATAAGCAAGTACATTAGCAGAACAGATGGATAGCTGGCAGTAGAGGCTGAAACAGGCTAAACCCCAAAGTGCTCTGAAATATGCCCTTGGGCTTTCTCCAAAGCCTGTTTGTTTTTATAAGAGGATTGTAACATTCAGAAGATCACACAAAGCTTGTCTGCTTCAAGAAGGTGTCATCTTCTCTGGCACAGAAGCCCCAACTGCCATTTGGATTTGCCATTTGTGAGCTAGCATCTCTGGTCGTTACTCCAAGGGTATTACTTCGAGGCTAAGACTGTCAAGTTGAGCCACACAGAGAGCAGCACCACCAATGCAGTGGGCTGCACCTGATGCACTTGGAGTGGTCCTGGGGAGGACTGGTGGGAAACCCCACAGAGAGCAACCATCCTTGGGACAGGATCTTCTCAGAACTCAAAGTGATATGAAAAAATATTTCTCTTTTTACTCAGCTGTTTTGGCAGCCATGCCCACCCTCTTTTATCAGGAGGAGAGGGATGTCTACATTGACAGGTGGCACAGGGCTATGCACAGACCAGCCCGGGGAGCTGAATCCCATTGTCCTACACATCCAACAGTCTCTTCGCTCAACACATTCCTGTAGCATGTGCTGATCTCCTTGCACTCTTTAAGGCACCGGAGTTGTCCTTACCAATCTGGTTGCTCACGATGTAGTTGTTTCACATCACTGGCAAAACCACACTGCTTTTGGGCTGTGCAGAAGGTGCCTTACACAGAGGTGTACGAGGCATCCTTCCACTGCCTGTAGGGGCAAGATGTGCTTCCTCAGCAGAGCCAGCTTTCTGCATGCTACACGACAGACTGATGCCTTCTGCTAGAAAAAGTCCAGCTTACCAGTGACCACTTCTGCTGTCCTGAGTAGGAGCGGAGAACTGCTCTACTGAGTCAAGTAAAGCTCAGAGACTACAGATCATCTCCCAAGGAGATTGCTACAAACTGTCATGAAAATAAATTCAAGCAAGTAGGAAAGACACGCTGTTAGCAAAATCAGTGTTACTCAATTGCATATGAGAACAGAGTAAGGATAAGCACTAACCCAGCTCCTGAGGCTGTCTGTATAACCAAGGAGGAAACCAGCTTCTCCTTGCCATCTTATGTGCTATGGAGGACTGGTACCCTGGGACATGCTTCAATTTTTCAGATTCGCACTACTTAGGCAATCCACTCTATGGCTATGCTGGTGTGAAGAACCAGAGGCAAAAGGTTGTTTTGCCTATGGGGTTGGAGACTGCCCTTCCACGCTGAGGTGCACAGGCTAGGAAGAGGATTTTTGTTACAGGCAGTGCCAGTATCCTGTATCAATGTGGTGGAACCAGCATTTGTCACCGTAGAGGAAGCAAAAAGCACCACTAATGGAGGCTACTCATCCATATGTGCCGGCAACATTGAAAACAGGAAACAAACGTTGCACATGGAACAGCACCTTCCACCTGAAGGTTTCCAACACGTTTGCAAGTCATGCATTGCTGAATTAACCTTCCTGAATTCCTCTCCAGGAACAGCAAATGATAGCATCATTCTTTAGGTTACTAAAATAAGCCACACTCACTGAGGCACATCCCATTTGGAGCTGATGATGTATAATTCCATGCAACCATCCAGTTCCTTTGTCACCATTTGACCAGATGGTTGCTCAAACTTTTTTTATCTGTTACTTCAAAAGTGTTTCTCTTTGCAATGTTAACTTGAGCTAGAGCACAGGTGTTGCCCTACTTTAGCTGCCATCTGCACACAAAACCCTTCTGCAGCTTGGATCTCTTGACTCGTGTGGTCAAGTGGGCATAGTACATAGCTTTGTAGAATGGCTGCAGGCTACTGCCGTAGGCCACCCATGGTCTTCTATGACCTTCCCAGAATTCCCTGTCAAGATTCCAGAAAGGATAAGCAAGATTTCCTGCAGTGCTATGAGAAGTGTTTGTTGTACATTTCAGCCTAAGACGTGGCTGCAATTCATGCTAGCTCTGGTTTTGCACAAAAGTAAGCTCAAGGCTGATATGGACCACGCACTGTTTCTCCTATTACAGGTGCCAGGCTCACTCAAGGCCAAATGATATGACCATAAGTAACTCCAGTTGCCTCTGCAGGGAGGACTTTGCAAAAGCACAGCAGCCAAAACCAGCAACATTGTCATGAAAGGTCTATGTTATGTAATTGGTTTAACAAAATGAAACAAAACAAACCCAAAACCAAACCATATCAACCAACCAACCAACCAACAAAAAAAAACCCCAAACCAAACAAAAAAAACCCAAACATCAAACAAACAAAACAAAAAAAGTGAGGAAATGAAGGAAAGTAATTTTAAAAAAAATTACAGAGAGCATTCCTTGAAACCATAGCTTTATAAAGCACTTTATTTATTTAACCTGAGCTTACAAAGCCACTAAATAAAATAAGGAAC
Organism: Eubucco bourcierii; assembly: GCA_013396675.1. Lineage (NCBI taxonomy): Eukaryota > Metazoa > Chordata > Aves > Piciformes > Ramphastidae > Eubucco > Eubucco bourcierii. The sequence goes on from VWZE01003995.1 coordinate 11,660, forward strand.
TTGGTTATGGGATTTTAAGGAGTCTAGAGCACTTTCCCTATGCCAAGTGTTTGGATGAAGTACTGAAATAACATATCCAGAAAACAACAAGAAACTGTGTTTTACTTAGGGAGGAGGGAGTCAGAGCAGTTGACCTACCAGAGGCAATCCTCTTCATCACAATGAGTAAATGTTTACTGTTCCTGAGTGGGGTACAGGTGATGTGTACTTTACAGCAGACAAAGACGAATTATCTGGAGTAGATAACAGACAGTGGAGCTTATTAGGGATGTGAAAGTTCTGTTCTTTTCATCTGCACCTGGTTCTCTGCTCGGCTGTGAATAAACTGCCCAGCAAGTCAGTGTCATGCCACTTAGTCCAAAGACAGATTAACTACTTCTACCTCTTACCAAGGCAGTACTGTGTAACATTGGATTTGGTGTTGTCAGGAAGAAAAAGGTATGACTCAGGGTTTGTTTTTTTCCCCCTTTGTTTTGATTTGTTTCTGAACTAGGTGGCCATGTTCCAATCTGCTTGTAATGAACATGCTGATAGCAAGCTAAAAATAACCGGGGGGGAGGAGTATAACAACAAAAGATACAGATAGGTCACAGTAAAACCTCCCTAGACATGCAGTTATTTATTTTCTAGGAAGGGGCAGGGAGCAATGAAAACCTGAATGCAGCCCACATCTTTGAGAGCAGTGCATGTTTGTGAGACAGAGGATGTACTGATGCTTCTTTCTGATTTTGATCCAGAAGATTGTGTTTTTCATTAAATCTGCCACAGAATGTCACCTGGTAAAAATACCCTGCAGAACTGACCTTTTTTTGGTGCAAGATCTGCAGTGTCGGTAAAAGTTTGTTATGACTTGAAATGTACAACTTGCATCAGGAATTAACTGAAATCATCTTTTACCCAGAAAAAAGTTTAGTCTTTCAGAAATATTCATAGAATCATAGAATCATAGAATGGTAAGGTTGGAAGGGACCTCAAGGATCATCTAGTTCCAACCCCCTGCCATAGGCAGGGACACCTCCCACTAGCACAGGTCACTCAAGGCCTCATCCAATCTGGCCTTGAACACATCCAGGGAGGGAGCATCCACAACCTCCCTGGGCAACCTGTTCCAGTGCCTCACCACCCTTACTGTAAAGAACTTCCTCCTAACATCTAGTCTAAATCTCCCCTCTGCCAGTTTAAGCCCATTGCCCCTTGTCCTGTCATTGCAGGACCTTGTAAATAATCCTTCCCCAGCCTTCCTGTAGGCCCCCTTCAGATACTGGAAGGCTACTATCAGGTCCCCTCGAAGCCTTCTCTTCTCCAGGCTGAAGAGCCCCAACTCCCTCAGCCTGTCCTCATAGGAGAGCTGCTCCAGCCCTCTGATCATCTTTGTGGCCCTCCTCTGGACCCGCTCCAACACTTCCATGTCCTTCCTGTGCTGAGGGTTCCAGAACTGCACACAGTACTCCAGGTGGGGTCTGACGAGAGCAGAGTAAAGGGGCAGAATCACCTCCCTTGCTCTGCTGGCCACGCTTCTCTTGATGCAGCCTAGGACTCGGTTGGCTGTCTGGGCTGCATGTGCACACTGCAGACTCATGTTGAGCTTTTCATCAACCCAGACTCCAAGGTCCTTTTCCTCAGGGCTGCTCTCCAGCCATTCACCACCCAGCCTGTATTTGTGCTTGGGATTGTGCCTACCCAGGTGCAGGACCTTACACTTGGCCTTATTGAATTTCATCAGGTTGGCCTGGGCCCAACTCTCCAGCCTGTCCAGGTCCCTCTGGATGGCATCCCTGCCCTCTAGCAAGTCGACTGTGCCACACAGCTTGGTGTCATCTGCAAACTTGCTGAGGGTGCACTCCATTCCTCTGTCCATGTCACTGACATGACACTGATATTACCAACAAAAGGTATTCTCAGAAGCTTTCAAATGGTTTGGATGCCAAAGTTACATTGGTCAGTAAGGTTCAGGCTTCTAAATTACACATTGTTTTCTAAAGGCTTTAAGGATGATATCTGGAAAAGACTCTCCATGCCATTTAAGATCTGATTTCTATCTCAGGACTGGATTGTGTGAGAGAAGTCACAGGGGGATGAAGGGAGGTTCCTATCAGCTACAGAATAGGCTGACTTTAAATAAATGTTGGAGGAAATGGCTGAATCCATGCTTACAATGATGGTTTCTTTTGTTCAGGTAGGTATGTGTTTGATGATTTTCCTCACAGCTGCAGAGATCTGATATGGTGAGCTCCTCAGCTTGATTGCTTTTTTCCAAGCTTGTTTGCAAGTGGACAAGAGTGAAGGTGAAACACAAAGGTGAAACACAGTGCTTCTTGGTTTAAGACTCTGATAATTAAGCTACTAAAGATTTCCGGGGCAGGCAATACCACGTCTACAGGGAGCTAATTACTCGTACAACTGGTGAAATACCATGACAACAACAGCGAATGACATTTTATAGACAAGTGATGGTGACAATCTCCTGCCCTGCAGCATGCAGTGGGAAGTACCAGCCTGTAACCTCCCAGGACAGTGGGATGTCTCAAGCGAGTGAAATCAACTTAGAAGCCACATTTCTGCTGTTAAGATGATTAGAAAGGATGCACTAAACTCTAATAAATATAGAGTCCAGAGATGTGTCAGTCAGTGAGGATACACTGCAGCTGTAGAGTCCGCATGGTTAGGCTTCAAGACCAAAGCAGTGGGCCCAGAGGCTTGCTGATTAACTCCTTGTTCTTCACTTTGCTCCTTCATAGAGATTGTGGGTTTGGTCTACAGGTCTTTCCAAGGGCATCTGCATTTTTTTTTCCACCAATACCCCCAATATTTCCTTTTCTGTGCAGAAAATCAGCAGAGAGGCTTTAATTTTTTTGTTGGAAGCATATTTTCATGGTGAGAATGGCATGCCTTCCTTTGAGACCTTTCAAACCAGTTCCACCTTGCGTAATTGCAATTGGATCCATTTTTACTCAGTAACTTAATATCGCTTACATCTTTCCCTAACTATAGAAGCCTTGATTTTTAATTCATGTAATTTTCCCATTGAGAACAGAGACTAAAGCATCTGCTAAAATCAATTAATGCAGTTATTTGTTGGAAAATAATTCAAAACAAATTTCTGCATGGGGGAAGCTTAAAAACCTTTAAGGGGACAAGCAATCACAGAATCACAGAATCACAGAACTTTAGAGGTTGGAAGGGACCTCCAGTCCAACCTCCCTGCCAGGCAGGGTCCCCCAGGGTAGTTCACACAGGAATGCATCCAGGAGGGTTTGGAAAGTCTCCAGAGAAGGAGGCTACACAACCTCTCTGGGCAGCCTGCTCCAGGGCTCCAGCACCCTCACTGTAGTTTCTCCTCATGTTGAGGTGAAACCTTCTCTGTTCCAGTTTGTATCCATTGCTCCTTGGCTTATTCCTGCTGACCAATGAAAACAGCTTGGACCCTGCCACTTGACCCCCACCCCTCAGATATTTGTACACATTGCTCAGATCCCCTCTCAGCCTTCTCCAGACTAACCAGCCCCAGGGCTCTCAGTCTCTCTCCACAGGGGAGATGCTCAAGTCCCACACTCATCCTCGTGGCTCTCCGCTGGACTCTCTCCAGCAGGTCCCTGTCTCTCTTGAACTGGGGAGCCCAAAACTGGACACAGTATTGCAGGTGTGGACTCAGCAGGGCAGAGAAGAGGGGGAGAAGAACCTCCCTAGCCCTGCTGGACATACTTTTCCTGATCCACCCCAGGATGCCACTGGCTCTCTTGGCCACAAGGGCACACTGCTGGCCCAGGCGGAACCTAAAAAACATCCAATCTAATTGGTGTGACACCTGTCAAAAGGACAGGCTGAGAGAGTTGGGGCACTGCAGCCTGGAGAAGAGAAGACTTCCAGGAGACCTTACAGTAGCCTTCCAGTATCTGAAGTGCCCTACAGGAAGGCTGGGGAGGGACTATTTACAAGGTCTTGCAATGGCAGGACAAGGGGCAATGGGTTTGAACTGGCAGAGGGGAGATTGAAACTGGATATTAGGAGGAAGTTGTTTGCAGTGAGGGTGGTGAGACACTGGCACAGGTTGCCCAAGGAAGTTGTGGCTGCTTCGTCCCTGGAGGTGTTCAAGGCCAGGTTGGATGAGGCCTTGAGTGACCTGTGCTAGTGGGAGGTGTCCCTGCCTGTGGCAGTGGGTTGGAACTGGATGAGCTTTGAGATCCCTTCCAACCTTACCATTCTATGATTCTAAAATTCAGGTAGCCTTGGTTGTGGAAATTATTAGCTTGTTATTAAAGCGCCTTATTTCTGTTCCATAGGACAGAAATCACCATTATGTTTATCCCAATCTCAGTGGAAGGGCCACTGGCTGGTTAGTATGGGGAGCCTGTGGTACACAATACATATATATGTGGGGACTGATTTTAGTTTGTTTGTTTGTTTTATCCAGGGAAACACAAGACTTGAGAAATGCCCAGGTGGGGTAGATCAGTGATCCACCAGCCCACTGCCTAGTTTCTGGGAATGGCAGGAGAAGAAGGTGGCCTTGTTCTGTAGTTCCCTACCCTTTCAACTTTCCCAGTAATCACAGTTGTTATATTTGGAGTTCTAGAGGGTATGTGTCTGCATGTACCTTTAGATATCCTTGGAATTGGGAGGAAGTATTGATCTCCTGGCGGGTAGGAAGGTGCTGCAGAGGGACCTGGACAGGCTGGGTTGATGGGCTGAGACCAATGGTATGAGATTCAACAACGGCAAGTGCAGGTCCTACACTTTGGACACAACAGCCCCATGCAGTGCCACAGACGGGGGATGAGTGGCTGGAGAGCAGCCTGCAGAGAGGGACCTGAGGGTGCTGGTTGACAGCTGGCTGGGCATGAGCCAGCAATGTGCCCAGCTGGCACGGAAGGCCAGTGGCATCCTGGCCTGCATCAGCAGAAGTGTGGCCAGCAGCACTAGGGATGTAATTCTGCCTGTCTGCTGGCACTGGTGAGGCCTCACTGCGAGCACTGTGAGTAGCTCTGGGCCTCTCACTGCAAAAAGGCTATTGAGGTGCTGGAGCAGTCCAGAGGAGAGCGATGAGACGGGGGAGAGAGCTGGAGGGGAAGTGGTATGAGGAAAGGCTGAGGGAGCTGGGGGTGTGCAGCCTGGAGAAGAGGAGACTTAGAAGGGACCTTATCACTCTCTACAACTACCTAAAAGGATGCTGTAGTCAGGTGGGGGTAAGGCTCTGCTCCCAGGCAGCTTGTGACAGGAAAAGAGGGCATGGTCTGAAGCTGCACCAGAGGAGATTTAGGTTGGAGGTTAGGAAGCATTTCCTCATGGAAAGGATGATTAGGCAGTGGGATGGACTGCCCAGGGAGGTGGTAGAGTCACCATTCCTAGAGGCCTTTAAGAAAAGATTGGCTGTGGCACTTGGTGGCATGCTGTAGCTGATGTTGTGGTGTTAGATCACAGGCTGGACTCGATGATCTCAGAGGTCTTTTCCAGCCTCAATGATTCTGTGATTCTCTATATGTCAACCTGTGCCCATGAACTGATCTTGTGTTTTTCCGAACCTGCTGATGTTATCTGACTCTACATCCTCTTGTGGCAAGAGGGTCCAGAAGTTCATCACCCCTATGGGTACAGATGGACTTCTAAAAGCCTGGTTTAAATGCACCTCCTATTAGATTCATCAAGTGCTCTTGCCCCCAACATCTTGTATTGTGAACATCTCTATATTCCTGTGTTACCTGCTATCTCCATGGTTTTATGAGGCTGGCGCATATTCAGCCTTGATCTGCTCTCCAAACCAGGGAGTACTGGCCTTCCTCATAAGGCAGCTTCTCCATCCTCTCCGCTTTTTCAGCTGTCCTTCTCTAACACTACTACATCCTTCCTGGGACGTGGAGACCTGATCTGCACCCAGCTGCTACGGGCGCACCAGGAAACTTTGCAACAGCAAGATGCTGCCCTTGGCCTTTTGCTCAGTCCTCTTCTTGAGACAGAAGTGTCCTGGCAGTGTAGGGTGGGTGTCTGTATTGCTATGTCTACATCTGGACTAACAGCCCAAAACAGCAGCTGTTTGCCTATCCAAACAGCACAAAGTTCCCTGACAAATGTGCTCAATGACTTCTTTGCCTCAGTCTTCAACAGCAAGGGCTCCAACCACAATGTCCAAGTTCCAGAGGGTAAAAGTAAGGACTGGGAGCAGGCAGATCTGCCTACTATAGTAGATCTTGTTTGTGAGCTCCTAAGAAACCTGAATGTGCACAAGTCCATGGGGCCTGATGAGATCCACCCACGGGTCCTGAGGGAACTGGCAGATGAAGTTGCCAAACCACTGTGCATCATATTTGAAAAGTCATGGCAGACTGGTGAAGTTCCTGCTGACTGGAGGAGGGCAAACACAACACCCATCTGCAAGAAGGGTAAAAAGAATGACCCTGGGAACTACAGACCAGTCAGCCTCACCTCTGTGCCTGGCAAGATCATGGAGCAGATCCTGCTGAAAGTCCTGCTAAGGCAAATGGAAAACAAAGCAGAGGTGATTGGTGGGAACCAGCAAGGGCTTCACCAAGGGCAGATCTTGCCTGACAAATTTAGTGGCTTTTTATGATGAAGTCACAGCGAGAGTGGACAAGGGAAGGGCAGCTGATGGCATCTACCTGGACCTGAGTAAGGCATTTGACTCTGTCCCACATGACATCCTGGTCACCAAACTGGAAAAACATGGACTTGATGGATGGACCACTCGCTGGATAAGGAATTGGCTGGATGGTCGAACCCAGAGAGTGGCGATCAACGGCACAATGTCCACCTGGAGACCAGTGACAAGTGGTGTCCCTCAGGGGTCAGTGCTGGGACCAGTGCTGTTTAACATCTTTGTCAGTGACATGGACAGAGGAATGGAGTGCACCCTCAGCAAGTTTGCAGATGACACCAAGCTGTGTGGCACAGTCGACTTGCTAGAGGGCAGGGATGCCATCCAGAGGGACCTGGACAGGCTGGAGAGGTGGGCCCAGGCCAACCTCATGAAATTCAATAAGGCCAAGTGTAAGGTCCTGCACCTGGGTAGGCACAATCCCAAGCACAAATACAGGCTGGGTGGTGAATGGCTGGAGAGCAGCCCTGAGGAAAAGGACCTTGGAGTCTGGGTTGATGAAAAGCTCAACATGAGTCTGCAGTGTGCACATGCAGCCCAGACAGCCAACCGAGTCCTAGGCTGCATCAAGAGAAGCGTGGCCAGCAGGGCAAGGGAGGTGATTCTGCCCCTTTACTCTGCTCTCGTCAGACCCCACCTGGAGTACTGTGTGCAGTTCTGGAACCCTCAGCACAGGAAGGACATGGAAGTGTTGGAGCGGGTCCAGAGGAGGGCCACAAAGATGATCAGAGGGCTGGAGCAGCTCTCCTATGAGGACAGGCTGAGAGAGTTGGGGCTCTTCAGCCTGGAGAAGAGAAGGCTTCGAGGGGACCTGATAGTAGCCTTCCAGTATCTGAAGGGGGCCTACAGGAAGGCTGGGGAGGGATTATTTACAAGGTCCTGCAATGACAGGACAAGGGGCAATGGGTTTAAACTGGCAGAGGGGAGATTTAGACTGGATGTTAGGAGGAAGTTCTTTACAGTGAGGGTGGTGAGGCACTGGCACAGGTTGCCCAGGGAGGTTGTGGATGCTCCCTCCCTGGATGTGTTCAAGGCCAGATTGGATGAGGCCTTGAGTGACCTGTGCTAGTGGGAGGTGTCCCTGCCTATGGCAGGGGGTTGGAACTAGATGATCCTTGAGGTCCCTTCCAACCTTACCATTCTATGATTCTGTGAATGGCCACATTAAAATTGTTAGGCACACTGAAACTCGGAATTTTTAAAGTTTCTGAGACCTGGATTTCAGCCACCTTCCTGTAGCTCTCCTTCATTTTTCTTGCCCCTCTGGGCAGTGTAAGTGATCAGGAGACAGAAAGAAGCCATGGTAACTGAGGCCCTAACTGTGGACTCAAATTTGTGGACACAAGATGGGAATCTGCTTCAAACTAATACCAACTTATTTTTTCCTGTTACAATGATCCTCCAAAAAGGTAGCATCCAGAAGCAGAATTCATGGCAATCCTGCACCACTGGAAAACTGGCTTGTGAGCATCAGAAAAGGGAGGATGGTTCAAAACTGTGAGACAGAAAGCTATTGGAGAGACCACACAGTTTTCCTGGCCCTCTCCAATGTATTTTTTTCCCATCAAAAGGAAGTGGCTTTGGCTTAACAGCAGAAACTTGAGGTTCTGTATGCCCTGCAAAGATCTCTCTGCATCAGGCTTCCTGTGAAAAACAAGTGAGGAGGAGCTGAGCTGTTCCACACAGGCACACAGAGGGGAGGGTCGACAGGACAGAAGTATGTCCGACTACTGCAAGAAATATCCAGGTCAGAGGCACAGACAGTGCCGATTCCACACAGAATTTAAACCGTGCCGCCAAGTAACTTCAGCAGCTGCGCGGCGGAACCCGCAGGAACCCCTTTCCCTAGTCTCTCTTCAGTGCCGGCCCCTCCTCTGTCCTTGGGCAGAGGCAAGCTCCCAGGGCTGCCCAACCCGGCCCAGCTGGCACAGCAGGGTGACGGTGCCAGGCGCCTTATGCGTTTGCAGCCGCGCAGAGGAGGATGTTTGGCTGAGCTGTTTAGGAGGGTGCCGATGTTAGCAGCTCAGCTGTCTCTGGCGGTGGCGATGAGCGGCGCTGGCTTAGCCTGCGAAGGCAACGTGAAGGCAAGCGCAGTGCCTGCGCATCACTCCACACTGCTCACAAGAACAGAGTGGAAGCGAGTGACAGCAGAAGCCTCTTGCCGCATAGGCCTGTGGTCTGTCAGGCTGGAAGGCTGTTAGCGTTTTGCACCCATGTGCCCCCTTGCAAAGGACACAGCCAGGGGAAGGGCTGCCTGCAGGGGTCAGAATCATTGCCTTCTGCAGTTAATCCCTGCAGAACCTTGCTTTGCCCTACCTGAGCCTTTTTCACCTGCTCCATCTGCTCTGCTTTGTCTCCATCCTCTGGGAACGCTTTATTCTCCAGGCAGGGCTGTCTCTGAGGCCATGGTTTCAAGGTTATCAGCTGCCTCATGCATCGTATGTCAAATGCCCTGACGGAATTGTTCTTCCCTGATGCTGACAGCTCCAGCAAAATAAATATTTAATAGTTTATGGCAGCGGGAACTCTTAAAAAGTTCTTACCCTTGCTAATGTCCCCCAGAGAAGATGAAAAACATCCTGCTCCAAGGAAACTGGCAAATGCTGCAAGCCTCAGGCTAGCAGCTCTGGGCTTGCATGCCAGTGCCTGGGTGTGGTGCATGTAAACATGCATGCTCTGCTTTTTGCCTAGCTATGGGGCAAAACCTCCTAACATTGATTCAGACTAGTTCTTACAGTCCAGGTTTTACATCCCAGATGTGTATAAAATGCCTTGGGCTTGATTACTTACAGATGTGGAATTTGCAAGGAGGAAGTTTTTCATAGAGAGAGTGATTGGCATTGGAATGGGCTGCCCAGGTTGGTGGTGGAGTCACTGTCCCTGGAGGTATTCAAGAAAAGCCTGGATGGGGCACTTAGTGCCATGGTCTGGTTGATTGGCTAGGGCTGGGTTGGAGGTAGGGCTGGATAGGCTTGGAGGTCTCTTCCAACCTGGTTGATTCTATGATTCTGTGATTCTAAGTGCTCAAATGGCCTTTCAGATGGATAGGAGTAAGTGAGTTCCTACTGGATTGGGCAACCTGCTAGAGACCAGTGAACATGATACAGCATACACTAATCATTCACAATGAGCGGGAACACCAGAAGGAAACCCTCCTGGCTTTGGAATCCAACCCTTCATGCTACTCAAAGAAAATAGAATTGCTTGAAGTTTTTAATAGGAACTGTTAGGGAATTTTAATTTTGCAGAGTTACATGTGTCTCAAAGCTGCTCCAGTTTCAATTTCCTAATAGGTCCTCACTGCTCATAAATGACTCAATATAGTTATTAAGGCAAGGGTAGCTTTTGTTGAGCTCTTTGTTGACCAGGAAGGGTCAGCACAGGCTATTTAACCTCTGTATTCAATGACTGTACTGTGTTTCCATACACAGACCTGTCTCTTGATGCTTTTTCACCTCTTTGATGGTTGGCTGATCAAAGACATTCCCATGTTTCCCTTAGACATTTATAAACACATCTCACTACACATTAGACCAATTCAGTCTCATCCTCTCCTCCTGTCTTCTTTCTACAATTGCCTGTAGTGAAGATGTAAGCTTGCAATAACACTTTACAGGATGCACGTGAACCTTGCACTGTGCATGAGGGTGGGAGAACCAGGGTCAGCATCTTTGAAGCTTGCAGACAGCTAAAGGAAGATGGTCACATGAAAAAAAAAAAAAAATCATGTGAAAGACTGTATATTGTAGGAAAAATCAACTGTGGCTGAGACTGGGAGCAGGAACCAACTTGTCCCAGAGCCCCCAGCAGCCCATCTTGAACAGGATGAAGCTGGATGGCCCTGAGGCCAGCAAGGCTGTAAAAATGATGGACTTCTGCCTCTGCCCTTACACAGTGAGCATGCAAACATGTAACTGCACTCCAGCGCCTGTGGCCAGTGCTAGAGCCAGCAGTGTGCAGGTGTTGTCTGTGTGGGCAGTCTCAGTCACTCACAAACTCTACTATGCCTTTATCTTGAATCCCTATTCAGAGCACGTCAGATTTGAGCTCTGTCCTGCTGAGTATGGGCTCCTGCTTCATCACATTCACTGTGTCATAATAAAGAATAAAGGAGCCAACTACTGAGCTGGTGCATTCTTGTTAATGCCAATCCAAGAGTCAGAGAAACTCCAACCTGTTCACCAGTGTCCCTTTACTCAGTCTTACATAAGGATGGAATCGTTTTGGATGGAAAGACACCTTGAAGCTCATCAAGGAGAACTGATAACCCAGTGCTGACAGTCACCACTAAACCATCTCACTCAGCACCAAAGGTACCTGTCTTTTCAATACCTCCAGAGATGGTGATGCCACCAGTTCTCTGGGCAGCCTGCTCCGGTGCTTGGCAACCCTCTTAGTGAAGAAGCTTTTTCCTTAATAGCCAACATAATCCTCCCCTGGTGTAACTTGGGGCCACTTCCTCTCATCCTATCACTTGTTACCTGGGAAAAGAGACTAACACCCACCTTACTACAGCCTCCTTTCAGGTAGTTGTATAGAGCTGTGAGGTCTTCCCTCACCCTCCTTTTCTCCAGGCTAAATGACTGCAGTTCACTCAAGCCCTTCTCATCTGACTTGTGCAGTAGACCCTTTGCCAGCTTCATTGCCCTTCTCTGGGCACGCCCCAGCACCAGATTGTCCATCCTGTAGCGAGGAGCCCCAAAACTGAACACCGTATTCAAGGCACAGCCTCACCAGTGCCAAACATGGGAGGACAATCACTTACCTACTGCTGCTGGCCACAGTATTTCTGGTACAGGCCAGGATGCTGTTGGGTTTTTTGGTCACCTGGGCACACTGCTGGTGCTTACTGCTGTAAACGATCAGAAATCATAGATTCTATGATTCTGTGATCCTATGATAAGAAACTCCTAATTGGCTTCTGATAGCTTCCCAGGGCTCTGCTGGACTTTGTAGTCCATCTTTCTCCAGCTTGTTACATTTCGCAGCCTTGTTTTACCTTTCCCTATTTTTACCAACTGTTTCCACTTTGTTTACACTTCAACAAAGTGAATCAGCTGTTTTCAAAACCTTCCTCACATGGACAGACCCCTGATAACAAAGAGACATAGAATCATAGAATGGTAAGGTTGGAAGGGACCTCAAGGGTCATCTAGTTCCAACCCCCTGCCATAGGCAGGGACACCTCCCACTAGCACAGCTCTCTCAAGGCCTTGTCCAACCTGGCCTTGAACACCTCCAGGGAGGGAGCATCCACAACCTCCCTGGGCAACCTATTCCAGTGCCTCACCACCCTCACTGTAAAGAACTTCCTCCTGACATCCAGTCTAAATCTTCCCTCTGCCAGTTTAAACCCAACAATGTGACATGTCTAACTCATGCTCATAACCATGAAAAAAGACAAGCAGGGAGTTTACTTGCTGAGGGTGTCACGTGCTGGAGCATTTGTGTGCTGCCTGTGGTTTTGAAAGATGCAATAAACACGATCAGCAAAGAGCAAGCAAAAAGAAGGAATGGTGTAGTTTTTTGTAGACTTAGTCAAAAATAGTCTGCAGAATTAATTACTTCAAACAGTTAGGCAAGCTGGCACAAGTTAACATCTGTGCATTTAATACTTCTCACCTGCATTTCAGCAGACAGCAGTGATTGGTCAGGGTTACCATGGCCATGCGCATGTCGACTAAATGCAGAATGGTCATTAGCTCTAGATATTTGCTGAGAATAGGCTTTCTGAGCCGTAGCAAATGATGCTGACACAAACGCAGTGTGCATGAGAGAGATGTTCATTCGAAGGGCAGGATGTCATGCCCGTGTACACACAGCCAGGGGCTTGCCAGTAGCTTTTTTTTTTGCCCCCTTTTTTTTTTTTTTTTGTTAACTTGGCAACCCAAGTCACTGTGTTTTTGCTCCTTTTGGTAAAGAGCCTTGGCATGTCTGCCGTCTGCCCCATAAAGTATGTTATTATTACAAACCAGTTCCCTTGATTGCCCTTTCCACAGGCTGACGCTGGCCCTTCTCCAAAGCTGAATTTGCATTGATCATGCTGCTGACTATATGACCTTGTCATTAGGAAAACCCAAAACATAAAATATGAGTTGCCTGGACTCCTTCTGGTATTATCCATAGTTTTATTTTCTGGTCTCTGAAAGAGATCGCAGAGCCAGCAGGAGGTCTCTTTGAGACCTGCTGACATCACGGAATTCGTGGTACTTTAATTATCCAAATGATCCAAACAAAAGAAGTTAACAACTGAGTAGTCTATGATTGATTGCTAGCTGTAAACTGCAAAAATTGATTTGGCAGCTGGAATGATTATATGAAACTCTGGAGATTGCTCCTCCCAGCACCCTGGCTAGGGCGTGAGATTAGATAGACTGCATGTAAATAAAGCTGGAAGCATTCACAGAAGATGATATTTTTTTCTCTGTTATTTTACTGTAATGAACTATTCAGTCACTACAGTAGGCATCGTCATTGTTCTTCAGGTCACTGTCCAGTCAGTAAACACAATGCTTCTGGGGCCATGAAAGGTCAAAATACAATGATGAGGGAATCAGGATGGAGGGAGACCTGGAGGCTGCACAAAGCCAAGAGTCACAGATTAGAAATTACACTCTTGGAATTAGTAATTCCCCCTAAAGTGGTAATAGGTCTGCGGCTGGAAGATTTGATTTGGGGGTTTGTTTTGTTTTGGGGGGGTTGGCGGTGGCTTCTAATCCGTCTCCATACTTATTCTTTTTAGCAGAACATGAGTGACAATAGAGGAGACCCAAGTGAGTTCATGCCTCTTGTGTCCCTCTTCCCCCAGTCCTCTTCATGCAATTTTGTGTTCACTGAATTCCTGATGCATCAAGCCCAGCCAGACTGTGCACCCAAAAAGCACAGAGGGCAGTGCTTTCTGCCTTAGTACGTTAGTCTGTGGCTCTCAGTTCTGGCCTGTCCTGAGTGCTAGAAGAAGATTCATACTGAAGGGCAAAAGGAAAAAAAAGCAACTCACCAACAAACAATCAAAAACCCAAGGCCCCAAAAAACCAAACCAAAACACAACTTTGTGGCTTATTTGTGGTAGGAAAGTCTGTCAAGTGTGGTTCAGTAGATAAAGAGACAGCAAAGCTCAAGAAGTCCTTAAGCTACACCTTGCTAGATAGAGAGTATCCTAGGGACAGAGTAAGCCCATGCTTGCCCTTTGCCAAGCCTCCCTCGCTGGCTATGAGAGACTGGCCTTTCCTGGCACCCTGTCTGGCCACCCTCTTAGGTCTTTCTCCAGAAGGTGAAAGGCAGGCTCACAGGGACACTTTCTCCCCTTCCACCTCACTACTAGCCTGCTCTTAGGAGCCAAGTCAGGGAGTGTTTTCATCAGGAAACATTAAACCAAATGTGGCCGTTGATTTAGCTGGGACAACTAATGAGGCAAGAATTATAAAAGATGTAGTTATTTTATTTCCAAAAAGCCCTGCCCACAAACTATATGCAAACCAGTTAAACTTTGGTCTTAATTCTGTTGGGAAAATCTTCACAAGGATGCTTATGGGCAATTCATTAATTTAGGAGAATCAGAAAATTGGAAAGGTTTAGCCACAAATTGCTTTGCCCCACTTATAAATAGGCAGCCTGGAGCCCTGAGGAAGGTCTGTTTTCCTCACAGCAGTGGAGTAGAAATTTCGAGGTAGTTCCTGGTTCCTTTGTGGCAGTGTTGGAACTGCTCAGTGCCTCGATAGCCCTTGAGAGGCTTCTAGATCTTCCCCGGCTCTAGCAGGGTGTTGGGAAGGAGGCAGACAATCTTTGGCCTGGTCCTGGTTCCTCTCGGCACAGAGGTTTGCAGAAGTACAGACAGGATAGAATCATAGAATGGTAAGGTTGGAAGGGACCTCAATGATCATCCAGTTCCAACCCCCTGCCATAGGCAGGGACACCTCCCACTAGCACAGGTCACTCAAGGCCTCGTCCAACCTGGCCTTGAACACCTCCAGGGAGGGAGCATCCACAACCTCCCTGGGCAACCTGTTCCAGTGCCTCACCACCCTCACTGTAAAGAACTTCCTCCTAACATCCAGTCTAAGTCTTCCCTATGCCAGATAAACCCATTACCCCTTGTCCTGTCATTACAAGACCTTGTAAAAAGTCCCTCCCCAGCCTTCCTGTAGGCCCCCTTCAGATACTGGAAGGCTACTATCAGGTCCCCTCGAAGCCTTCTCTTCTCCAGGCTGCAGTGCCCCAACTCTCTCAGCCTGTCCTCACAGCAGAGCTGCTCCAGCTCTCTGAGCATCTTCGTGGCCTCCTCTGGACCCGCTCCAACACTTCCATGTCCTTCCTGTGCTGAGGGTTCCAGAACTGCACACAGGACTCCAGATGGGGTCTGAGGAGAGCAAAGTGGCAGAATCACCTCCCTTGCCCTGCTGGCCACACTGCTCTTGCTGCAGCCCAGGACTCAGTTGGCTGTCTGAGCTGCATGTGCACACTGCAGGCTCATGTTGAGCTTTTCATCAACCCAGACTCCAAGGTCCTTTTCCTCAAGGCTGCTCTCAGCCATTCACCACCCAGTCTGGATCTGGAGAGATCTGGATCTCTTGCAGATGTGCAGAGAGCACAATGTCAGTGGCACTTCTCACCACGTTGTGAGGCACTTAATGCCTTCTCCTGGCAAACCTGAGGCGCTTAAGTTTCCAGGTAGTTCAAGCCCAGAACATCAGGGCTAAGCTGGTCTGAAGCACGATGTAGAGGAGTACAGGTTGTCCAAGCCAAGAGCAGTGAGACAGAGCAGAACATTGAGCAGAGCAGCACACACTGAGGCAGAGGCAGCTCTGTGAGGCAGAGGCCACACAACTGCTTGCAACTTAGCTCCATTTATATGATTTGCCCAAATGCAAAGGCTCCTTTGGCCACAGAGATTTACCAATCAGAATGTCATTTGCCAAACTGACCATATCAGGTGAAACCAGGGCTTGCTTATCCTTCTTTGGGCAAGACACTAACAAGTACCTAAACATCTGTGGTACCTGTTTATCACTTTGGGAGGGGACATGGTGGCCCAAGCCTTTGTTTTCCTCCCTCCCTTGCTTCCCTGGTGAGCAGAAATGTGGGGCAAGCCAGGCCGTCTAACAGGCCTATTAGACTTCCATGACAGCCACATAGCTTGCAGTTTTCAGTAAAGCATTCCTCTTCCTCAAAACTCTGAAGCGTTAAGGAAAACAGCACAGAGCTAACCATTTGAGTGTCTGCAGAGGTTTTCCTCACAGGATACACAAAGCATTGCACCAAAAATCATTGAAAGCCACTGTCATGCAGCAGTTGCAACAACACCCTGTGACAGCAGTTAATCTCAGGACTTATTTGTGTATTTTTAGCATGCAAAATATGTTTGTCACAGTTTGCAGTGCTGCCAGCACATGTGGCTTTTAATTCACCCTGCAACAACCAAGTATTTTCATCAGCCAGAATTGCTACAATGGGTTCTTAAGAGAGTCTCAGTTTTCTGAAAATAGAAACAAAAGCGGGGATGGTCCTGAAAACTGACTCAGAGAAGGAGATGAGGAAGAGGAATCTGAATGACTTGGTGAAGATAGAAAGTATTAGGAGCTAAGAAGACAGGGCTTACAAGAAGTCAAGACCCAGAGGCAGAGTTCCCATTGTTTAGGAGAGGCAACTGAGAAATGGTCTGGGATGACTAATGAAACTGTACAAGGTGCCCTAGATGGGAAACTGGGCATTAGCCAGGACACAGGGGTGATGCTGGCAGCAGAAGCACACATAAATTCAGAGGGAAATTTGGGCAAGGAGATGAAGAGGAGGAAAAGCACAGACAGCTTGGAAAGAAGGGAGAATATTTTTCTGTGAATAATCATCCCCCCTCAAGAAAGGCAAGATTTCTGTGCCTTGCCATTGGTCCTTTGCAAGGGCAAGAGGTTGTCACTGCAGTGTGTTATTTCTGTGGTCTGAGTAACAGAGGCCTGTGTAGGGGACCTAAGTGCTCCAGGTGACATGTATCAGCTTGATGCTGCAGTGTGGAATTTTTACTTCTATAAACCAGATAACTGCACACTGCACTCATTCTGCCCTCACCAAAGAGTCAGGCCTTCAAATGTTGAAATGGCCAGGGTTAAGAATGCCCCTCCCTCTCCCTCTCCCTCTCCCTCTCCCTCTCCCTC